>JAOXJP010228283.1:0-11151 GCA_025762735.1 Platanus orientalis | reverse complement strand
GGACATCTAGATCCTTAGAGTTTCTTCATATAGACTTGACCGGTCTAACTAGAACCGAGAGTCTATGAGGGAAGAAGTATTTTATGGTCGTGGTTAATGATTTTGCTAGGTACACTTAGGTATCATTCCTGAGGGAGAAATCCAAAGCTTTTAATGAATTCTTAAACATTTGTAAACGAATTCAAGTTGAGAAATATCTCACTATCAAGAGAATCCAAAGTGACCATGGAAGAAAATTTGAGAATCACAAATTCTCAAGTTGGTGTGAAGAGTTAAGAGTGAAACATGAGTTTTCAACCCCCAAAACATCCCAACAAAATGTGGTGGCTAAAAGGAAGAATAGGACTCTTCTAAACATGGCTACAACAATGTTTTCAAGCAAAAAAATAACCAAGAGGTTTTGTGCTAAGGCATGCTATGTCTCTGTGGCAAAAATCCAATGGTCAAATACTTTAAAGTATTTGACAGCACTTTTTATGTTCTTCGAGATAAAGAACATCTAGGCAATTTTGATGAAAAAAGCGATGAAGCTATGCTCTTAGGATACTCCACAACTATTAGATCCTGCCGTGTTTACAACATTAGGACTCGCTCAATGGAGGAGTCAATCAATGTGATGGTAGATGATCTTGAAGCAACATATAAGCAAGGAAACTTGTCAGTAATGTTGTTAGATCATGAGAATGAAAGCTCATCTCAAGTGGAGATTAAAAACTCCTAAGGAGATTTTGAAGAGCACTATTTTCCATCAAGTTCTAAGGAAGAAGTTGAAAAAATTCAACTTTAATATAAGGACAAAAGGCTCACCAAAGGATTGTCACAAGGAGACATCATTGATGATCCTAACATTGGAGTGAAGATAAGGAGACAAATAGAAAACATCCTTAGTCATCGATGTTTCACTTCCAAAATAGAGCCCAAGGAAGTAAAAGATGTTCTAAATGATCCAGATTGGATCCTAGCCATGCAAGAAGAACTAAATCAATTTTAAAGGAATGATGTATGGTTTCTCACAGAAAGGCCTACTGACAAGAATGTCAATGGTACCAAATAGATCTTTAAGAACAAACACGATGAACATGGTACAGTGACTAGGAATAAGGCCATGCTAGTTGCAAAGGGGTATGCCCAGATAGAAGGCGTTGATTTTAAGGAGACATTTTCCCCTGTTACAAGGTTGGAGTCCATTAGAATCCTCTTGTCCATAGCATGTTATTTGAAATTTAAGTTATATCAATGGACGTTAAGAGTGCATTCCTAAATGAAATTCTTCAAGAGAAAATATATGTTGAGCAACCTGAGGGATTTGTAGACCCTCATTTTCCTAACTACGTATACCCACTCAAAAAGGGTTTATATGGTCTCAAACAAGCTCCAAGAGCCTGGTATGAAAGACTCATAAAGTTTCTTCTTGATCACCATTTTGATCAAGGAAGTGTTGACAAAACACTCTTCGTCAAAGAGAAAAATGGTCATATATTCATTGCTCAAATCTATGTAGATGATATCATTGTTGGGTTTACAATTGAGGATATGTCTCATGGTTTTACCCAAACAATGAAATTAAAATTTAAGATGAGTATGGAAGGAGAACTAAAGTTCTTCCCGAGTCTACAAATGAAGCAAACAAATGATGACATCTTTTTGAGTCAAATCAAGTTTATCAAAGACCTTGTTTCCAAGTTTGGATTTTGAGAATTCAAACCAGTTAGCACACCCATTAGCACAAGTGACAAGATCACTAAAGACCTCTAGGGAGCTGAGGTCAATTCTACCTACTACAGGAGTATTATTGGGAGTTTGCTCTATTTGACTGCAAGTAGACCAAACATTGCATTCAGTGTAGGTGCATGTGCTAGATACCAAGCTGCCCCCAAAGAATAACATCTTAAGGAAACTAAGAGGATTATCTGGTATGTCCATAGGACAACGGAGTTTGGGTTGTGGTACCCATTTGATACTACATCTGAGGTAGCTGGGTACGCAAATGCTGATTGGGTTGGCGATGTAGAGGATCACAAGAGCACGAGTGGAGGTTACCTCTACATAGGCAACATATTTTCTCTGGCATAGTAGGAAACAAAAAAATCTATCTTTTTATCAACTATCGAGGCTGAGTACATTGTAGCTGGTAGTGGATACACCCAACTCTTGTGGATAAAGCAAATTCTTTGAGACTACAAGTTTGAATAAGGCACCATGAGTCTATTTGTAGACAATAAGAGTGTCATTAACATCTCCAAGAATCATGTCCAACATTCTATGACAAAGAACATTGACAAAAGACACCATTCCATCCATCAATTAGTGGAAGAAAATGTCGTATCCTTGGATTATGTTAAGACCGAAGATTAATTAGCAGACATTTTAACCAAATCTCTTGATTCCAAGTGGTTTAAGTGTCTTTGGAGTGTCATAGGCTTGTGCACCATTTAGGGGGATCATGTGTGATTCTCTTGAGGTCATGGTGGCATGTGGAGATGGTCATGGAGTTAGGCATATATAGGGAGAAGTGTGGTAGTGAGTGGGAGGATCCCACCTCAAAAAAAGGTTAAAAATCTAAAAAATCCACATTCAAAATCAAATTTGCATTTTGAAATTGGTTTTGCCCCAAACCGATTGCAAAGCTCACAATCAATTATGCCCAAATAGGTTGTAAAACTCACAATTGATTTTGGGGGCATTTATGTCCAAAAGTTTGCATGCAATTTTAAAAAGGAGAAACCATTCATTTTCTCTCATTTTTGCATCAAACGAAGTCCAGTTTTTCCCTAGAGCTCCATTTTCACCATTTCTAAGTTTCCCCTGTCAGATATCGCATTATCACCTTGAGATCATGCCTCCTTGAATAAAGAAACCTGCGTCGAAGGGTAGATCTTCATCTAACCCTCCTCAAAACCCAGGGAAATGACCAATGACAGAGTCTCTACCTCATCAATGGTCGTAGAGGACTGCGGCCTCCTTCTCCCCTGGCCGTGATGCCGTGAGTTTGGACCAATATCAACATATCTTCTCCCATTGCTCCATCATCACTGAGTGAATGGTTAATGCTGAGACCCTACAAATAGCTCAGTTAATAGAGACCTTGGAAGGAAGGAGATGAATGCCCTTCATCTTAGTTTCGAGCCTTGTCCACGAAGAGGTTGTTTATGTCTTCTACGCGAATATGTTCGACATTGACAACTAGGCACTCTCCTTTTGGATGGTAGTGTGCAACACACCAGTGCAAGTCAGCCCCACCATTCTCTCTAAGTTATTTGGGGTTCCTCATCCCCTAACTCTCATGGCATATCCGATTCATTAGCTCACCATCGAACATAAAGGTGGCATGGTGGAAAACATTTGTAGGAAGTTTGTGAACTAGCCTAATCGTCTGCCACACAAGCAGTGTCAGCTCATTATGCAAGTCCACCACTACATCTTCACGTACAATATACTCCCCACTACCAATCATAGTGTGTTGACAAACAACACTACCTATCTCATCGATGACATCCTCAATGGTCAATAGATTGACCTTCCAGCTATCCTTTGCCATATGATGCTTCGATCGCACGAGGTGGCCCATTTGACTAGGAGCTTACCATATCCTACACTCATGACCCACATTCTCCAGGCAACGAAGGTGCCATTTAAGGTGGCACCTAAGGGTTGTAAAGATGGGAGGGTCGTTGGGCATGGGACCCTCTATGAGATTGGCCTTGTTGACATGACTACAGGCCTCACAGTCAGACCCTCACATGCACACACCACCTCTACACGTACCTCAATGATGACCCTCCTTCACACTCTAGTCAAGAAGGTTACCAAGGTTTTAAAGAATCAGAAGACCTTGGATTCCAACTAGAAGCAGGTGATAGCGTGTTATAATGCTGATCATTTAAAGCATCCCATATGCTTGGGAGCATCGAGTGCATTGACTTTGAGCCCAAGGTGGAGACAGGCTTCAAGGTGCATTCTCTATAGATGCGAGCAAACCCTCGCCACTGCTGTACTAGGTATTGAGGTGGTTAAAGAGGATGTAGTCCAAGATGAGGAAGATTATGGAGATAGTGAGGGTGATGGAGATGATGACTATGAGGATGATGAGGAGGAGGACCAACAGGTTGATAGCACTAAGCAGGTCATTGCTTCAGAGCACAATGACTCTGAGTGATTTGGGTCTCACTTGTTTGTTTTTTAAGTATAACTGACCATGCCCTATAGGGGTTTCTAGTTAGATGTTCATTTTTGTCATTTTGTACCTAGGAGAATTTCCCTTTTGACTGACTACTTGTAGCCCACTGGGTTTTTTTCTTAATTAATGATATATCATTTTCTGTCCATTTGTCTTTCTTGTGTTTGGCTTTATACTTTCTTGTCAATTCTTGCCAAAAAGGGGGAGAAATATTCAAATCCACATGCATTTGTGATAAGGTGATGTGAGAGTGAGGGGGAGTCACTCAACCCACATAGGACATATAAAGGGTATAGGGTATGAAACTGGGTATAAGAGATTTAGAAATCTAGTGACCTATGAGCCACTACATACTTAGTGAGAGAGCACTAACATAGGGGGAATTAACAAGTCAAAAACATCAACCTATAATTCAAAACAACTCACTTGTTGCACATTCTATATATATATTCTCTCATGCTATGCATTATGCACATATATTGTTCACATATTGGTCATTTGACATGAGGAAGGTGGTTGTTTTGTGGTTGTGTTTATAGGGCTTATAGACTTAAAGCACAAGTGATCTTAAGACTATTAAGTTGAATTCCTACTCTTGTGTATTATTGAGTCCATGTATTTGGGTTAAGGGGAATCAATGTACTTTTTATATAAATGTGTATTTAGGTTTTGCCATGGAATTGACAAGGGGGAGATTATTGATATATATTAACCCCATGGGAATTTTGGTAGTGTTAGGAGTCTTGTAATTGTCCTATGTGATCTCACAAGTTCAACTCATGAAGCCAAGAAGGACCAAAGACCAAAGGAAAAGCAGGGGAAAGAGGCACACCAAAGAAGGTATATCATATGCATGCAGTTCATTTTGTGTGTCCTAAAATGAATTTAGACATGGTTTAGGGTCCTTGTGAATACCTAAACCAAGATGCCCAAGGACATCCTAAAGATTATATCCCAAAAAAAAACTACAGAAAAATTCAGTTAAAACTAATTGCGAAACCCGTTATTGATTTTGGCGAAAATGGTAACGAAACTTGAAATCAATTTCGAGACTAATTTTCATCTTAGTCAGCAACACCAAAGGCTCAAACCGATAAGCCCAAATCAATTTTGATATGAATTTTAAGAATTTTCCCCAAAACCCAAATCGGTTGTGAAACCCCAAACCGATTTGAAGCCTGATAGGCAGCCAAAATCAATTGGGGATTTTGAAATCAATTTGGAGCCCAAATCGGTTTCTAAACCCCCAATCAATTTAGAGGGTATTTTAAAAAAAAAATTATCATGAAATTTTAGGTAAAGATTTCAAAATTTGAACCTCGTTTTTGCATATCCAAAGGCCCAAAATGCCTCTCCCTTTGTCATATGCCTATCCTAAGGCCATGGATGATCCTCCATACTATAAAAGACACTTTTTCCCTTTAGAGTAAAGGATCTCCAACACTCCAAGTTTTTTTTTTTTAGAGAGCTAAAAGGCATACTATTTTGAAAGCCTTCTTCACTGTGCAAACCTTAATTGCCTACAGATTATTGAGTTTTAGTAACTAGCATTCTACACTTCTCTCTCTCATTTCTTCTCTCCTATTGAGCATCACTACTACTATTGAGGAGAGGTTGTGGTGAGCACTTTCCCAAGAGGAACTCACCTTTGCCTGAGCTCAAGGAGTATTAGAGTCAAGCACTTGGAGCTTGTGGGTAGCTAAGGCATACTAGCTTATCAAGGAGCATCCCACTGTTTGAGCAACTAGCAACATCAATCACATTGTGGTATATTTTCTTGTCTTTGTATTCATATTCATTATTAATATTACTAGAAGCTTGACTACCTCCGCCAGAAACACCGAAAGTAGTACACACTTATTGGAGACACCGAGTGTTGTTGTTTAGCTTACCATTAATCAAGTAGTTAGGTTTGTATATTGACCTGGGTTGTAATAGTACCTAAATGAAATATACCTAAGCTTGGTAGTGAGCTTTAGAAGAGTGGACATAGGCCCAAGTGCCGAACCACTATAAATCTTATGTTGTGGTTGTGATTGTGTGATTGTTTATCTATTTATCTTTATACTCTATACTACTCTTGCTTAGCATATGTTTGATATTATTCTTGAGTAGTTACATTAAAGCATACACTCATTTAATTGAGCTAAGTGAATAAAAAATTAATAACATCCATAAGGTAATTTAAAAAGGGGTAAATTAATTGAGAAATCCTATTCACCTCCCTCTAGGATTACTTTAGTGGCATTTCACTTGCCAACTAAACTAAACAAAATTCATAATGCTTCATGTAACAAATCTTCAATGATGTACATCATAACTTGCTAGTATATGGCGCATGCATTCTTTAACCCGAAGGGTATGACTTTGTAGTAAAAGATGTCTTTGGGTGTTTGGAAGGTTGTTTCTTCATCATCTTCTTTTGCTATTTGAATTTGATTATATCCCAAGCACCCATACATAAAGAATAGTTCTTCATATTCTATTGTGACATCAATAAGAAACTTTGTGAGTAGTAAGGGAAATTCATCTTTTGGATAGGTGTTGTTTAAATCACGATAATCTATGTAGATGTGGATCTAGCCATTCTTCTTTTGAACTAGCACTATGTTAGTGAGCCACCTGGGATATATGACTTCCTGTATGAATTTGGCATTATGGAACTTATCCACCTCAACCTCTATCTGGTCTGCTATATCATGACAAGGCTTCCTTGTTTCTTGATGGGCCTATGAGAATTGTCAATGGCTAAATGGTGGACTGCTAGCTTGGGATCTAATTCAAGCATTTCCTTGTAATTCCAAGTGAATAGGTATTTGTTTGCCTTGAGGAATTCTACATATTTGGATCATTCTTCATCTAAAAGACGAGCTCTAACGAATGTTGGGTTGGGATCCTCCTCTATCCCCAGATTTACTTTGACTAAATCATCAATTGTAGCCTATCGTCTATCTTCAAGTTCTGAAGGTGTAGGCTTAAGGGTTTCAGTGTTAATTAACTTTTCTATTATTAGCCCCTCATCTAATGGCTCTTAGCCAGTTTCATCTAAATTTTCACTGAATAAGCACCCTAGTAAGGACTCATCATCATCCCTTAAGGGCTTGGCGTTGGTTGTCTCAGTTATGGTTGGCTCTTCATTTGATGACTTTGGGTCTTCATCATCTGTATTTTCTATGAATAGGTCCCTAGGTAGGAACTTATCACTCTTGCTTGGTGGGTCAGCCTCTGTGGAAGCGGTGTTTACCGTGATTCGAAGAGGTCTGGGACCTAGTTGTCCAACCCCTTTCCAATTGAATTTTTGTTTTGAGTTTAGGACCAAGCGCTCAAAGTTTTTTGTGGCAACCTCCTTGCCTTTATATGCTTCTTTCTATGCTCCTTGTTGATTGAAGTGTACACTTCATAGTAACCTTTTTGACAACCTCGAATGTATAGTAACATCACATTGGGGTTTTCAACATCCTTTCAGGAGGGTCAGATTCGTAAACCTTTGGTGTTGTGTTCCCTTTAGGATGGGAAACAACAAGGGGTCTGTAAACATCTATCCTAGAGGTTGATAGTTTTGCTAGGGGAAGGAAAAGTTCTTTAGCAACATGTTAGAGTAGTATAGTTGCTTTCTTGTTTTGGGTCCTAGCTTGCTTCCCACTTTGTAATGTCAGGGCTTCCATAAAGCATGTGTGGCATTGGGCGGCATTTCTGGTGGTGGGGGTTGAGTTGTCAGTCATGCCCTTGCCTTATGATAAAAGTTGACATCCACAAAGTAAGCATCTATTATTCTAAAGGAATTACTATCAGCAATATTTGTTCCTAGCTTGTCCTACCACGAGTATTTGATGCATTGGTGGAAGGTGGACAAAACCACTTGATATTTATGCATCTATGGCCTACTGATGTGGGCATTGTATATCTTGTCTACATCAATTATGAAGAAGGATGTCCAATCTTCTATCTCCCCAAACCTAGTCTTCAACTTGATTGAGCCCATGGGGAGTTGTTCATTCTGATTGAACCCTTAAATGGCAAGCTTGCTGGGTCACAAATGAGATGTATCTATACCGAGTGGTTCCAGGGTCTTGATAGGAAGTCTGTTGACTATAGAACCACCATCAACCATGACTCTGGATATAGACTAGTCATTTATGATCCTTGTAATGAACAATGGCTTATTATGATAGGATCATTTAAGTATCTGTCAGTGTCCTCAAAAGTGACTGTGGGCCTGCAAAGGCCTTCTTGGGTTACCGCTTGCCAGGAAGATCTAGCAATTTCATCATACTTGACAAACTCCTTAGGATTGCTAAGGGCATAAATTAAGGATTTCTTGAGTTCTAGAGACATGCGTAAAACATCATAAATAGTTAGCAATGAAGGGATTTTCTTTAAAAGTGCTAACACATTCTAGTGAGTTATCCCTTCAATATTCTTCATAGCCTTATTATTCTTAGCTTCTAGAGAGCACTTCTTCATTTCATCAACATGTTGGTTTTTCGTGCGGACCCATGGCAGTAGTTGCTTTCCTGACAGAAGACGCACGCGGTGAACCTACCTATTCTATGGCTAGGCCTCTGTGCAGAGTCATGAGTTTGGGATGGTGACCCTTAAGGTCATGATATTACATGTGACTGCTTTCGAATCAGGTGACGATTCAGCATCCGATGTTGCTTCCACTTTGGTTGTGATGAAAATCCTTGTATCATCGTTCGAGCCTTCTGAATTTGATACCAATGCTAGCATGTCTACGAGAGTCGGTTCTTCCACTTCTGGCAAAGGCATAGCTAGAACCTTTTGACTTTTAGTTAGTGATCAAGGATCAAATGAAATGTCATCCTCATCAGTATGGATACTTCACTTGCATCCTTGTCAACATCCCACTGGTCTTGTGGTATGTGTTGGATCACACTGCAGATATATTGAGGGTTGTGCCTATAAGCCTTTTGGCATTTGTAGAGGTAGTTTATGAGCATGGGTCATAAGGACACATGGCAAGATGACAAAGTAAGATACAAGTCAAAAGCTGAAGGAGCAAGTGGTGAACTATTTTGGGCAACCTGCTTTATTGTAAGAACCTTCTAGTATGGTAGTGAGGATCATCAGCACCCTCATATAGAGTAAAATTGGGCAATTGGTACCATTCTATGAAGTGAGTCTAATAGATATCTTCTCTAATAGGTTAGCATGTTGTCCCAAAGTGCCTCTGATCTAGAACTTGGGAGATTAACTGATCGGGTGGGCCATCGAGGCCTTCATATGTCTATTATTTCTTAGGATGCCATAGAGGATCAATGTTCCAACTATCATAAGGCTCCATCCCATATTGCATAAATTCATGGATGAACATTTCTATCATCATCTCTCAAGTGGATATAGACTGAGCTAGTAGATCCATATACCAATTTAGTGTCGACCCATCTAAGGAGAGTGGAAACATATGAAGCAACAAGGTCTCATTTTGCATTACCTCTCAACAAGAGATCATGTACCTAAACAAATGCCTACGATGACACTCGAACATTCCGGTGGAAAATGTGATAAATATAAGAATTTCATATATTAGAGGGAAAGGTTTCCTGTATACCGATTCAACACTCGGGAAGGAACTTTCGCAAAATTTTTACAATGTCCTATATAAGAGCCTAGACTTTCTCTAGGGCATGGGTAGACGAGTTAAACTTGGTGGCGGAAGAGGCGAAGTGTGTATATATCCCCAAAGACCACAAAGGTCTCATCCCCTTTTTGTTCAAGTTTTCTTATTTGAATGACCCTTTCCTTATGATAACCATGGTATGAAAAGGTCTTCTCAGCTTAATTGATACTTATCCATGACAAAGGTCATGTTTCATGTCACGATGAAACCCTGTAGATTGTCATTATGTGATGAATTTGAGGTTAGCTCCTCTGGCATATATTCTTTTAGTGTAACTGGTGGCCGGGGAGGTTGCTCCAACAGATCCACTGGCTGCATGGCTTCCTTCTCTTTCTTGGGTTTAAATTTCTTTGTCTTCTTCTCTATAACCCCTTTTAATCGTAGCCGGCATTTTTGGTATGCCTAACTATGGTGTTCTATACAAGGTTTAGGGATGGTTTTTCTGCCTGAAGGTGATGCTTACAAGTAGCCTTGCTTTCAAAGATAATCCATTCATCCTCTTCATCGGAGTCCATATGGGGAACTTCTTATAGGTTATAATATCCATTGTTGTCTATTTCGGTGGGTACAAAGATGAATTTTGTAGGGGCGGGCTTCTTAATTTCCGTATCGAGGACTATTTTGCCTTATCAATGAGGGATTGGAGCTTGTCTTTAAAAACAACGCACTCATGGATAGTATGCCCCAAGAATTTTTAGGGTCATTTATCTTATCCACCTCTTCTGGTCTCTTTGAATTAGGAAGAATAATGTCCCTCGCCTTGACAGTCTAATGGAAAAGACTTTCCAACTCATTTTCTGGGAATGTATATGTCCTCTCCCATCATTCTTTTATAGACAGTCCTCTAGGAGTTGGCTTCTTGTGTGTCACCTCAAGCCTTTTCTTATTGACAATCTTGGTAGGTTTCTTCTTGGTCCCTACCACAGCAGATTCCAACTTACTACTGCTTTTCCCATTTTTTCTATTTTGTGCTCCATGATCTTTTCAAGATCATGTACCTTTGATATAAGGTCACCAAACCCCGAGAAGGTCTATGGAGTGAGGCAGACCGATAACTCATCCTTTAAGTTTCCTAGGCATATATAGATCAGCTCTTGCAATGAGAAGTTATGTTGGTAGAAATATATAAGGTTTTGCCACCAGTTGATATAATCGGCAACGAACCTGTCTTTGTGCTACTTCTCATGGACCAATTCAATAACCCCGATAGTTCTATGTACACTCTAAAATTGATTGATGAACTCCCTCTTCATGGCCTCTGTAATACCCAAGATTTTCTTATACATTTTCATTATTTTTATGTCCTTATGACAGAATTATAGACCTAAAAACA
>JAOXJP010228282.1:0-11151 GCA_025762735.1 Platanus orientalis | reverse complement strand
TGTTCAAAGTTGCTATACATTGAATGGTTTAATCAGACCATGTTGCACACTTAAGATCGCTTAATTATGTAGAACATAATTTATGCTGTGCTGATCATGTGCAGGTCTTAAGTAGTAATTAAAGTAAGAATATAATTGGTCTTAGAATAGTCAATATAACTATTTTAATATTTGTTATACCCTACTTTATCTCCATATTAACACACACACACACAGTCTCTAAACTCTTTATCTTTTAGTTTTTTTATTTTACTTTACCTCATTTTTTTCAACTGTCTTGTCGAGACCCAAAAAATTAGTACCTTGTAGAAGGGTTTTAATTTTTTTCTTGGTTATCCTCTTAGAAACCTGGGCTTCCATAGCGATTAGTGTCCCCCCCCCTGCCATTTCTTTTTGTTGCTTAGATACACTCTTCTCATTGCTCGGCAGAATGGTAGTGCAGTCTTATCATTTTAAATAATTTACATTGAAGGGTAAAAGAAAAAAAAAAAAAAAAAAAAATTCTGAACTAGAAAGTGTGAGAAATATGATTATCTTTTTCCCAAATTTAAAATTTCCAAATGAATATAAGATCATAGGGAAGTACTTACATAGCTCTATTTGGTTACATGTTAAATGTATAAGAGAAGGTAGAATGTCTCACACAAAATGTTTCACAGATTTTTTTAACACTACTAAGAATAATCATGCATTTGAGATACAAACTTTGAAAGCAAATATCACAATGAACCTACTCAGTTCCTATAGAATTGGAGTTCATATCTAGTAAATGTAGTGGAGAGCATCAGCATATGATTTATGGTCATGGCCCACATCCTGTAACGATCATAATCGTCCGTCATATCTAGTTTGATCGCACCCCGATTTGTCGTCAACACAATGAGATAAGAAGTGGCTGCATCCTCACTGTTGGATTCTTTATATAGCTCGGCATGTAAGTCCCTCACAACACCTGTAACCAAATTCAAAAATATTATGTGTGTATGGTTACGTAGCATGGAATCATAGAGTTGTGTGTGTGTATATACATATATATATATATATACCCACGATGAGAGAAAAATTAACCTACTTTCTTTCGATCTTGCAAAGGCAGTCAACACATTGACCTTCCTAGTTCTGAGAATAACCTGCCATAGAAATCCAATTGCCCATTATAAGACTTTATGTTCTCACTTGTTTGGATGTGGGAGAGAAACTAATGTGAATGCACATAAGCACACATGGATGGTGGGCTCCACCATTTAGCAACAAAGGCTTTCAGTCCTGCACGCTTCAATGATGAGGGCATCAGAAATTCATGTCATGTGGGGTGAACATGGGCTGGCCCAGTGGGGGACATGAATCTGGCTGGGACGAGTAGGCAGGCTGTTCTAAAAGCTAGTGGGCCAGGCTTGAACGTTAATTTATGTTTAAATTTTAAATGAGTTGCCCCGTTCAAACATAGTCTAGAGATACAGTTGAAGTATTTAAAACAAAGCTCTAATTTTTCTTCTGGGCTTGGGGGGCTAATTTGGGCCTGAATTTTTCTTTCCACACCCGAAACATTACCAGGCTTGCACCCCGTACGAAAGAGTAGAACGAATCCTAGCTATAAAGAATTCACTGCGATTGTGTAGCGATCATCACAGGCTGATGTGTGGCACTTATTTGAATTTGGTGTTTTTTTTTTTTTTTTTTTTTTTCTTGAATTTTAATTTGGGCTTTTGCTTTATGCTTTTTAACTCCGTGAAGCGCTTTATGTCAGCCCATGGTGGTTGCTACACGATCTCAACACGTGCTTTTGCTACAGAGGATCCCGAGTAAAAACAGTAAGGTCAATAGAAGAGCTAGAATTTCAAATTATAGGGTGATTAGGAGCTAGAATTATGATCTGACCTTTGCTTCATTGTTGAGGATAACAGAGACTGATCTTGACTTGCACTTCCCTGCAGAACCAAAGATGTAACAGAAAAACAATTAATCAGGGCAACTTTATTTGAGATTGAATACTCTCAGAGAGGTTATAATAAGGGAAGGTCCATGATGGGCCTAGAGTCCGACATCCTCGGTCGACCCTAAGCTTCACAAGGTGATCCGCATGCTGAATCATGAGGCAAACCTGAGCTCAACTTTTTGGCTTGGCATAAGCTTAGCTAGGTGGGCTCACCTTGGATTAAAACTTTGAAAATATAATGACCGTTAGTATATGATTTTGGGTTATGGGTTATAGACTAGGGGCCTTGTGCTTGGAAATTCAGGCCTTAAAATAGCCCCATTATTAGCACATAGGCTTAAGAATGCCATGGTGGGTAAAGCCTCTATGTTCAACGAGCTGAGCTGAGCCTGAGCCTGAGCCTGAGCCTGAGCTTTCATCCCTGGCGATTTCTTGCCGAACCAACTCAAGTTTCATAAAGCTCAAGCCTTGGCTTGTTGACAACCCTATTTAGATGAGATGGATTTACCTTCCGATGATTCGACGCTAAGCATGGTTCCCTTCGCAAGCAGAGATCTACACTTATCAAAGTCGAAGTCATTGTTCTCCTGGATCGGAAGCACAGGTGCAATCCCATTTATCTTATCTCTTGGGCCTGGTCTTCCTCTTAGTGTAGCTGCTCCTTTCAATGCTAAGAAGCACCCAAAAAAAAAAAAAAAAAGAGTAAGTCATTAAACAAATAAAGGAACGGATGAATGGTTGGGTCCCTCCTCTCTACCCAAACTCTGTTGATCGATGTAATCATGACCGTCCACTCATTTTCATGATAAACATCTTGGATGACTAACATCCCAAAATTCATATAATCCGTTGATTGAATTGATTCTGCCTAATCCAATTGCTCCAATTGTTTCATAGCTTCAAAAGAGATTTGCCCATCTAGGGGTGGCAACCCCTGAACGGCTCAGCTTGGGTTAGGATTTTTTATTTTTTTTGGATGAATAGCTTGGGTTAGGGTATCCAAAGCCACTTTAGATTTGTTCTGGACTAAGGTGGAGGTTTTGAAGCCTGACCCAGATGGACAGCCATGAACTGGGCCAAAATTTTCTTACCCACCTCCCCTCCCCAATTTTTCACTCCCAGAAGGATCTAGCTCTTGCCTGAGCAAAGGTTCAGGGACAGCTCTTCTCAACCTGATTCAAATCTGGGCCACCTTCAGGCCGAGATGTGCGGATATGACCCACCATTGGACCTGGTTGACCTGCTATCCCTGAACATGTACAAGAATGGATCATCAACTTGGTGAGTCGAGAGGGTAGATCCCACCATGACTGCGTATATATTGAGAGAACCAAGTGAGATTAGTACAAGTTGCAGCTGCAGCTGTGAGTGTCAAGATATCACTGGCACTAGTGCTTCTCATGGCGGAACCCATGACGGTGCTGAGCTGCTCCCGCTTCGCACCCATGGCTTCTGCGACTTGGGCACATTGAGCTGCAACCAAGGCAGCTGCAGAAGCCACTGCATCTTCCTTTGTGGTGTTAGGTTGGTTGTGTTTTGAGCTCTCAGTGGCAATGGCTGCTAGCGCGGCTGCAACACCAGCAACGGATATCGCTGCGTGGACTTCAGCTCTCTGCAACCTCGCTTCCTCCTTCCTCTTCTGCTTTATATCATTAAACCATTTCTTGATAGACACGTTCTTGAATGGCATTAGCTTCCAAGGCGCCTAAATAGATTTTATGCATTATGTTAGCTGCATCTGTTTGTCAGGAAAGTGCTATAAAAGACCATTTCAGTTGGAAAATACCGAAAACGAACTAGAGACAAAACATAACCTGGTCGGAAAATCTCAGATAATAAAGTAAATTTTCATCTGGTTAACAAACAACTCTGAGAAAAATTTCCTGACCAAATTTAAAATTTTCTTAAGGCCCAGTCTGGTTGCCTTGAATTGTATAGAAAAGAAAATAAAGGAATAGAAAAGAATCCCGCAAGAAAAGGAAAGAAAATAATCATTAGAAATATATGACAAAACCAACTTTTCATGGCAACCAGATAGCTTAAAAATGATTTCTTGAGAAAATTTTGTCACGAGAAAAACTTTTCATGGCAACCAGACTGGGCCTAAGAGAATTTAGATTTTCTCAGCAAACAGACAATCTTGCTCAGAAAACTTCTCGTGTGATAGTCTCTCCAAATTTAAATTGTTAGCCAAATGATCATCAGGTAGCATGCTGGCTCAGGACAGCTAATAGGCCTGGCACTGCCCAAAACTTAAAACAGATTGGGATGGGATGTGGATTTGGTTTAGTTCAAATTTGGATTAACAATGGGTTCAGACTGCCCTGTCGAGACAAAACCCAGCCCACAGACATGGACCCAGGCTTGGCTCAAAATAACACGACCCTTTTTAGCCACTTGGAGGGATGGTATGGCCAATCCGAATAATCCATCAAATAGGAGACTTGTTGAGTGATTAGCTTATAAAGTGATCCGGTCCACCTTGTACCAGATTCTTCCCTTGATAACTGCAGTTGTTAAAAAGTTTTTAACTTTAATAAAAAAGTAGGTGAGGCTTTTCTACGCTCGCATATGCAAACGCCGAGGTCAATGGGGGGTTACATCAGCATCAGAAGTGTTTTACACATTTTCCCAAAAAGTGAAAATCAGTTTCGGCGCTAATGTTTTCACCCGCTTGACCATCAGTGGATGTGGCGCAGGTTGGGGGTCGGCGGATAAAATCCTCACCGAAAAAAAGTGCCCATGAAAGTGGGCTTTCTTTTACCATGTTGCTGTGGTTTATTTGGCAAATAATTGTCACATAAGAAGAGAATGATGCAGCAAAGATGTAAAGCCCTTTTAGGCTGCCACATAAGCCTCCATGTGTATGATTATTGTCATGTGTAGTTGTAGATACATTTGCTACATGACTCCTCTTGAACTCATTTCCATAAAATTCATGTGTTTATTATTTGAATGGAATGCACCCGGATGCTCTCCTGATCGCAAGAATTTTTGTGATTTCCTGTACTAACATGAATCCCAAAAAAGTGAATCACCTTTTTAGATTGTGATTTTCACTTTTTTAGGGGATACGTGTGCACCCCAGGAAGTCATAGTCTGACCTTTCCCTTTATCAGACATAAACTCTCAGCCCAGCCTTATCAATCAGATCTGAGTCCTGGCCCATGTGGCCATAAGACGTATATGGCCAAGAAGGCCAAAGCCAACCCTTTTGGCAATTATGTGCAGCCCGCTTAAGCCAGTACTGCTTGGTCTCCAGCAGGGTTAGGACCTGTCATAGAGAACCTCCAGGTTGGGTAAAGCTGAGATGGAATTTTTTGGCATAATTGAAACTGTGGCCAGGCTAGGCTCCCAGCACAACATGGCCTAGCCCTAATGTTGAATTATGCTATTGTAACACTAGGAAGAGTAAATTTATTTGAATTTGAAATTCTGGTTAGAAACATGGGATCTAAGAAGGATTAACTAAGTTCAACCAAATGAACTATAAACAGAACACAAATCAAATGAACTAACCATTACCCATTTCTTTCGGAAATATCGGTCGTAGTTTAGTTCTGGATGCATCGCTTGCTGTAGCCAGATCCATGACTGAAGAAAAAAACGAAAAAAAGAGTAGACAAATTGCTGAGAACGAATAAAACTATAAAGTAGTTCTCTACAATAGTTCGTCTTTGTGGGTTCATATACGATTCTAGTAACTTTACACAGTACACTGTTATGATATTACCTTCAGATCATTTGTTTTCCAAGGTGGCGCATCTCCATCATCCATGTTTAAGCTTTTGTCCATCTTCTGCAAACATGCACAATTCTTAGTTTCTTCCTTATTTTTTTCCATTTTATTTTTCTGAACTAGGCTAACAAGGTTCCTTTCATGTCGACTCACCGGCAATGGAGCTTTGATGTCACTTTCGAACGCCTTAATCGTGCTATCTCGGTGAAGAACCGATAGATCTTGTCCCACTGGTTGGTAAACTTGAATTGCAGAGTTGCACCAAGCACGCGAAAGAAAATCCATGGGCTCCTGAAGAGCTTGAAGAGCAGTTAGGTTGAAATCTGAATCCATGCAATTAAGAGCAGGAAAACCAATATAGAGATGAAGTTATCAGAATGAAAAACTCCACAGAAGTCAGTGATATATATAACTTCAAATAGGAATGATAACTGACACTAATGAAGATACTAAATTACTATCATATCCTCTCCCAACAACATCCCCCATCTAATAAGTGCTTAGTCTTGATTTGTTTAGATGTAGCCCAACTTAAGGGGTAGGCCATAGAGTAGGAGATCACCATGGATAGCAAGTGACCCCATTGAAGGATCAGAGAGCCTTCAGCTTGTGTGCCAATTATACCCAAGCATTGCTCAAAAGAAAAAGTCACATTTGGGATCACAGTTGGCAAGGATGATCCACACCACTTTGCAAATAAAATATATGTAGGGAACAAGGAACCCTTTTGGTATGATAAAGGCATACAGATAGAACAGGTTTTGATTAGAGAGAGCCTCAAGAATCAATGAGAGTGAACACATGCCAGCCATGATAGAAGCCTACGTATTTGTTGGATGATTAATAAAGAGAAACAACATGGCCCCTCCTTGGTACCTTTAGTTTTAAGCCAGAAATTGAAGCTAGGAATGAAGAGATTTCCAAATGAGATATGGTGGGCTTCCTTGCTTGAGTTGTTGAGGACCACTACCATGAGAGCTCAAAATAAAAGAACTATACAAGAGAAAGAAGATATAAGAAGTGAAGGACTGTAAAGCATTATACCCAAACGTGCATTTGGGCCACCTTTCAGAAAGAAGCTAGACATGTATCATTGAGGCTATACTTTCTTCCTTTATCATAACGCGTGCATAATTAACTATTTGTTAATTAAACTCTAAGTAGATTACCTTTTTATTATAAAATGCAGTGATGAAAGTTAGCTGAGTAGCTTTTATGGGCCTTGTATCTCTTTTGGTGGTTGTTATGGGGTCATCTTACTCTCTGTGTTGATGGATCGGTGGGCTTTAATATATTTGCTTAGGGGGTGTTCATTAGGCTCATGTGATAAGTAAATTTTTATTTGCGTAGATGTTAATTTGTTCATGTCATTGCATGGTGGGTGCATATGGTGAGTTAGATGAATCAAGCTTGAGTAAGGGAGAACTTATCGATTATATGTGACAAGAAGTATCTGAAGGAATCATAACTCTATCTTCTTAATCCAAAGATTGGGTCACATAAGGAGATCCAAGCTCTAAGTGAGAAAGCCATTACAACACATTCAATAGATTATATTTTAATAACTTCTGGACATGCAGAACCGAGGTGAATGCTGCAGTTACCCAAACCATCAAAGTCTGGCTTGATTTTTGATGGTTTGTAAGATTAAGAGAATAAATCTTAATTTCTCCAAATAATTTACTATATGTTCCAGTTTGGCGCAATACAAGCAACAAATTTTCCAGACCATGGCCAATTGGGTTGTAACCTCGTATCCAACTTAGAGAGGATGTGGATTGTGGGTTCATCCCGTTGACATGTTGTATGTATGGAAGATTAAAAACATTAAATCTTTATGGGTTTGACCAATCGAAAGGACTTCAATTGGTTCGATCGATTGAAGGTTCGTTGATCAACCAAAAGTCTCAAGAATAATACAACATTATGGCTGATCGATCGAAATATTATTTGATTGATCTAACCATTTCGATTGATCAAAATAGGTTCGATCAATAGAATTGTTTAGTTCGTAAAAAAATAACCGTTGTGAAAACTCTTGGTTCTTCATGGGGAAGTGCAGAACGTCTACAAACATCATCTACATGCGATTATTCATCTAAAAGGGTGTCTAAGATGTCTGTAGACACATTTAAAAGTGTCTCTACAAAACCTATAAATAAAGGGAATAACCCATATGTAATAAAAGATACAAACACTACAAAAAATGGTTTTTAACAGGTAGTGGGACCTTATACCAGTGATTTTAAAAACCGTTGCTACAATTCCGTCGACTGCCGCTTAGGTACTATCACTCAAAGGTTGTAGTGATAGTTTTGCAACTTTTGGTATAAAAAAATTATAGCAATTGTCATCTATTGTGGTGGTTATAACTGTTGCTATTGATCAATATTTTTCTATATATACAACCAACTATTGCAATGGAAAAAACTGCCGCTACATCCTACACATGTAGTGACGGTTAGAAAACCGATGTTAAAAGTTTATTCTGATGAACTGACGCATCTCAAATATTCAAAAATTCAGGTAAATAAAAATTAAGAAAAAAATAAGGAAAACAAAGAAAATTATTGTATTAGGTTAATAGATGGATGAATACAACCCAAACACAATGAGAAATGGTCTATTTGGGGACTCTCTCACCCAAGTTTGGGCTTAATCATCAATAAGAGGACCTCTCAACTCAATAAGGGTTTATTTGGAGACTCTCTCACCCAAGGTTGGGGTTCACCACCAACAAGAGGACCACTAAACTCTTATGAGACTTATAGCCTCCTACAACACAAAATATATATTCCACTCCGACTTTTATGGCTTCTTATTAATTGCTTTCACATTTTCAATATACGATGTTGGAGGAGTATCTATGATGATCTAGCACTTCCCGCCTACATTATCCATCCTGTATTGCATCATTCACTTCGGGTGTGAGAAAATTCGTCATTGAGTTTTGCTAGTGTATTGTTCGTACATCTTTGAGTAAAAGCACCAACCATTACAACACTCACAGATAAATATAAAGGTAACAATTCTCTTAATCACAATTAAAAGGATGTTGACACCATCGGCAATGCATCTATCAACACCAACTTCATAAAAATTTGAGGGTTGCTCCAATAAATAAAAAGTCCTCACCATGATGTTGATGAGAAAAACCACTCCATAATTTCTTTGAATGTGTATTCCATGTAGGATTGAACCTGCTCTAATCCCAATTTGATGCAGTTCAAATATTCAAAAATTAAGATAAATAAAAATTAAGAAAAAAGTAAAGGAAAAAAAAGAAAATTATTGTATTGGATTGATAGATAGATAATTACAACCCAAACACAACAAGATAAGTGTCTACTTGATGATTTTCTCACCCCAAGGTTGGGGTTTATTCACCAATAAGAGGACCTCTCAACTCAACAATGGTTTACTTGGGGACTCTCTCACACAAAGTTGGGACTCATGCACTAACAAGAGGACCACTAAACTCCTATAAGGCTCATAGTTTCCCATAATACAAAATACATCTTCCACTCCATCTCTTCTATCAACCTACACCTTATTTATAGAAAGCAAAAAACTAGACGTTATAGATAAAAGGTAGAAAAATTAAAAAAAAAGTTTGTCGTTTTATGATTTCTTATTAATTGTTTTTACATTTTCCATATGTGGCATTGGAGGAGCATCTATGATGATTTGGTACTTCTCACCTACATTATCTATCCCATACGACATCATTTAATTTAAGTGGGAGAAAATTTTTCCTCGAGTTTTGCTGGTGTATTGTTCATACATCTTAGAGTAAAAACCACTAACCATTGTTACACTCAGAGAGAAATGTAAATGTAACGATTCTCTCAATCGGAATTAAAAGGATGTTAACATCATCGACAATGCATCTATCAATACGAACTTCTTCATAAAAAATTGGACGGTTGCTCTAATCGACAAAGGTCTCAACCATGTATGTTGATGAGAAGGACCAATGCATATTTCCTTTAAATGTGTACTCCATGTAGGATTGAACATGCTCTAATACCAATTTGAGGCAGCTAAAATAGTCAAAAATTAAGGTAAATAAAGACTAAAAAAAGAGAAAAGAAGAAAATTATTGTATTGGATTAATAGATGAATGATTACAACTCAAACACAATGGTTTAATTGGAGACTCTCTAACCCAAGGTTGAGGCTTACTCACTAACAAGAAGACGTCTCAACTAAACAAGGGTCTACTTGTGGACTCTATCACCCACCAACAAGAGGACCAATAAACTCTTATGAGGTTTATAACTTCCCAACACACAAAATACATCTTCCACTTCGTTCCTTCCATTAAACCTACAATTTATTTATAAAAAATTAGTCGTTATAGAGAGAAGGTGGAAAAATTAAAAAAAAAGTTTCTCCTTTTATGACTTCATATTAATTGCTTTCAAATTTTTCATATGTGACGTTTGAAGAACATTGATGATGATTTGGTACTTCTCACCAACCTTATCCATCTCATGCTGTATCATAAACTATAACAACAGTTATGAAATTGCTGTTGCATGAAATTGTGGTTCGATGCTACACATATAGTGATGGTTAGGAAATCGTTGATAAGTTTATTTTGATTGACAATAACAACGGTTATAAAACTGACACTTAAAGTCCAAGAATTGAAAAGAAAATGACAATGGTTCTTGGTTGCTGCTATTTATTGTATTTTCTAGATATATAGTGATGGTTTAAATCGTTGCTATATATTTGGAAAATATATATTCATTAATTAAATAACTTGACATCTTTTAAGTTTGATCACTACTAGAAATCCATAATTAATAATAAAATGCACATCACTATATTTAAATGGCACATTGAAAATTTAGAATTTATAAAATTGTAAGTTGTTTTATTACAAAAGTAGATTAAGTAGTACATGCACTTGTCTCAACTTAAATTACTCAAAAGATATCCAAAAAAAAAAAACTATCCAAAGAAGACATTGAAATGCATCACATTATCCATCTTGATCACTCTATATAGTGTCATTACCTACAACACATACAAAAATGAATAAAAATTATCATTTTCAATTTTCATAATACATAAATGAAGTGAAATAAATAGTAAACAGTCTAAACTTACAATAAAAACTGATTTGAACCTAAAATTATCTTAAAAAATTTATCTACGTATTGAAGTCTGCATAAGTTCAAGAAAATGTTTTACTACAATCCCTCACTCAAGCACATATTTTCTCGATACAATAAAAATTCAAATCATAAAAAATAAGCATATCCTCACATTAACAAACATCTTTCATAACTACTTCATAACCAATAACATTATAAATACAATCACAATAAAGTTCAAATCAGAAAACAACCATTTTATCATATTTTTCTATACCATTTTTTTGAGAGTAGGTGACAAATCCATGTCATATTTTGCCAAAATTTTGATAGATTAATGACTAATATGGACCCTTGGGGATGAATAG
>JAOXJP010228281.1:0-11151 GCA_025762735.1 Platanus orientalis | reverse complement strand
TCTTGATCAGAGGCTTATTGCAGATTGGGAATCATGGTTCTCTATAAAATGCCCATATCTTGAAGAAGATTATGGTTTTGTACAATATTTCCATGTTTTGGAAGAAGACTATGGTTCTTTATAGATTCCCATGTATTGAGATAATTATGGTTCTCTATAAATGCCCCTTGTACTGAAGATGATCATGTTTCTCTACGAAATCTTTGTATTTTTTTTGAAGAAAATCATGGTTCTTTATAAGCTTTTCTTGTTTTGCTTTTCTTTTTTTCTTTTCTTTTCTTTTGCTCTCTTTTTTTTTGTTGAGCCATTGATTTTTATTTTTTTTACTTTGGATTTGTAGAAATGAACATGATTATGGAAATGCAACAGTAGATAGGTAGGAATATGTTTAAGCAAAATGACCATTCAAGGTCTTTTCATTTCAAGCTTTCATGAAAAAAGTCAACCTTACAATAGTCAAGCAAAGAACCTTTTGGCTTGGTCCAAGTTTACAAATTTGGGGAAGTCTTTCCCATCCATGTTTCCCAAGAGTAGTGCCCCACCGGTCAGCTTCTATTTGACAGTGAAGGGGCCTTCGTAGTTCGGTCGACGTTGCCCTCATGGTGCCTGCTCATGTGGAAGGATCTTCTTGAGAACTAAGTCTCCCTCTTCGACATCTCTAGGTTTAACCCGCTTGTTGAATGCTTTGGCCATGCGCCTTTAATAGGCCTGCCCATTGCTCATTGCTCATTGCTCACAGTCTTTTCTCATTAATAAGGTTCAATTGATCGTGTTGAACCTGTGCCCATGTTGAATCTAGAATCTTTGTTTTGGCTAAGACTCAGAGACTTAAAATTTCAACTTTAATAGGCAGACTACCTCTATGCCATAGACTAATGAATAGGAGGTTGCCCCTATTGAAGTATGGATTGAAGTTCTATAGGCCATCAGTGCATAGGGTAGCATGATGCTAGTTGGAGTAATTAGCAGTCAGTTTCTGTAAGATCTTCTTGAGGTTTTTATTGGCTGCTTTTATTGCTCCATTCATCTGTGGTCTGTATGGAGAGGATCGATGGTGGTGAATCTTTAAATTCTTGCAGAGTAGTTCAAGATCTTTTTCCACAAAATTAGTTTGATTGTTAGTAATGATTTTGCTGGGAACACCATATCTGCAAATGATATCTCTCTGTATGAATCTAGCTATGTTCTTCATTGTGACTGCTACTAGAGATACGGCTTCGACTCACTTGGTAAAGTAATCAATAGCCACTATGATGTATAAATGTCCATTAGCCACCTTCTGAAGCATAGGTCTTACTACATTGATTCCCCACATGGAGAATGGCCAAGGAGTAGTCAAATTGTGCAATTCTGAAGCTAGTGCTTTGATAATGTTGGCATAAGATTGGCAAGGGTGGCACTTCTTTACATGTTGACAACTTCCATAGTTGACTAGTAGTAGCCTAGTCTAAGGATCTTCTTAGCAAGCATGAACCCATTCATGTGCAGGCCACATTCTCCTTCGTGGATATCTTCAGTGATGGTGGAGGCTTCAGCTTCATCTACACATCTCAGGAGAACATGATGAGGGGATTTCTTGTATAGAGTCCCACCATGTAGTACAAATTGAGCAGCTAATCTCTGAAGAGCACGTTGATCATTCTTAGAGGCCATGGATGGAAGAGTCTGATCTTCTAGATAAATCTTGATGTCGAGGAACCACAACTCCCTGTTCAAATCAGTAGTTGTAATCTAAAGGCAATAAACTAGTTCATTTCTCTGTTTAATCTAAACTGGTGTCATGTCTACCTCTTGAGGGATGTCAATCATTGAAGCTAATGTGGCCAAAGCATCTGCAAAGTTGTTCCTTCTTCTACCAATGTAGTTGAAAGTCAAATATTCGAAGCTCTTGGAAATGATCTATAGGCATTCATGGTAATCTAGGAATTTCTCTTCCCGAATGAACCAATCTTTGGTTGCTTGAAAGATGACAAGTGCTGAGTCTCCATCGACTTCTAGTTCATCAATGCCAAGATCGATGGATGCTTTTAAACCAATGATGCAGGCTTCATACTCCGCTATATTGTTGGTTCATTGAAAAGGTAGCCTTGCAGCAATTGGAATAAGGACACCTATAGGGGAAATGAGCATGACTCCAATTCTATAGCCTAATTGATTAATGGCTCTATCAAAGCATATCTTCCATCTGACTATCATGCTTAATTCAACTTCAATACACAATATGTGTTCATCTAGGAAGTCAAATTTCAAGGATGAAGGTTCGTCTGCTGGTGCATTTACTAAGAAATCGGCTATAGCTTGCCCCTTGATACTTTCTATGAGATATAGGTGATGTCAAACTCGGATAACATCAGAAGCCACTGGGCAGTTCTTCCTGTGGTTGCTGGTTTTTCGAATAAATACTTGATGGGATTTATCCAAGAAATCAATAATACTTTGTATGAGAGGAAGTAGTGCCAAAGCCGTTTGGTGATGTAGACAAGGGAAAGGCAGGTCTTCTCTAGAGGAATGTACCTGGTTTCATAGTCAATGAAGCGCTTGCTCAGATAGTTGATAGCTTGTTCCTTCTTTCCTGTCTTGTCATGCTATCCTAGTGCACATCCCATGGATCAGTCATGTACAATCAAATATAGGATTAATGGGTGGTCTGGCTCTAGAGAGACCAACATAGGTGGGCTTAGCAGATAGTTCTTGATTTTATCGAAAGTGGCTTGACAATTGTCATTCCACTAGGTTGGAACATTCTTCCTCAATATCTTGAACAAGGGCTCACAGATGGGGGTAAGCTGGGTAATGAAGTGACTGATGTACTGGACATGGCCTAAGAAATTGCGTACATCTTTCTCTGTTCATGGCGTAGGCATTTCAATGATCACTTTGGATTTAGAAGGGTCAACTTTTATGCCTCTTTCACTAATGATGAAGCCTAACAATTTCTCATGGGAGGCTCTAAAGAAGCACTTGTTAGGGTTCAGTTTCAGTTTGTACTTCCTCAGTCAGACAAACAACTTCCGTAGATGTGTTAGATGATCTTCTTTGTAACTAGAATTGACAATCATGTCGTCAACATAGACTTCCATCTCTTTATTGATTATGTCATGGAAGAGGGCAATCATGGCCTGTTGGTATGTTGCCCATGTATTCTTGAGACCGAAGGGCATTACCTTGTAGTAGAATATACCCCAAGGAGTCATGAAAGCAGTCTTCTCACGATCTTCTATGGACATCTTGATCTGATTGTAGCCTAAGAACCTATCCCTAAAGGACATCATCTCATGTTCAACAGTACTATCAATGAGCACATCAATGTGGGGTAGGGGAAAATCATCTTTGGGACTAGCTTTGTTTAGGTCTCTGTAATCTATGCACATTTAGACTTTTCCATCCTTCTTAGGTATAGGGACAATGTTGGCTAACCGTTGGAGATATTGGACAGATAAAAGAAAGCCTGCATCTAATTGTTTTTGGATTTCTTTTTTGAGGGCTAGTGACCATTCTGGTCTTAGGCACCTAGGCTTTTGCTTGAAGGGATGAATGTCTGGGTTAGTGGGAAGCTTATGGGTGACAAGGTCTGTGTCTAAACCAGGCATGTCTGCATAAGTCCGTGTAAAGATGTCTATGTATTCTCTAAGCAAATTCAACAAGGAATGCCCCAGATCTGAAGTGTTGGGGGTCCCAATTTTTACAACTCTAGGCATGGTTTCTAACCCAAGATTGATTTCTTAGAGGTTATCTACCAATGGAAGATTTTGGTTCTCTTGGTGTTCGAAGGCCTCGATCACTTCTTTTGGCATTACCTCTTCATCACTCCATTGTTCTTGCTCTTGTTTTGAGAGAAATGTTTTTTTTAATATTTATTTTCATGAAAAGGGGATTTAATACCCAAGAAGAGAAACTGGACTTGGAATTAGACTCCAAGTTGCCTACATACCATATGTTTGCGCTGATCACAAGTTTGAGAAAACTTGTTCAGCAGGGATCAAGTCGCGTGTAGTTCTAGTCTTGGGGTAGACCAAATTTATTATTATATATTTTTTTGAAAAGCAGCTGAGCCTGAAGTTATTTTTTAGGTTGCCTACATACTTGACTTTTAGCATAAGTGCTTTTGGAAACATTGGTCTATCAAGATGAAGCTGCACGTAGTTCTTTATCTACAACGGTAAAGAAAACAAAAGACTTTTTGCAAATTACTGGGCCTGAAGTTGTCTTAGGTTGCCTACGTACCCCTTACAAGTGCATTGGGTGAAAGCTTCAACAATTCATGAGTCATTAGGGATCAATTTTACGTAGTTCTTTACAAAAGGGGTATAAGAAAAACAACAAAACTTTTGAAAACTGAAAACTAGAGTAGAGAAGGTTTGGCTCTTCCTAGCCTCTTTTCTCAATTGATTAATCCATCACCTAGTCTTGATCTTCTTCTGCTATAACTAAGTTGGCTTGCCCGATCTGCTCTACGGCATTAACGGATACCCATGTTTTCGGCATGTTGACTTGGTCAGGGTCAAGCTCGTCTAAGTTTAACTCTCCACTCGCTATAACTAACTGAAGTGCTTCTTTGACATCACCGGGGAATGAGGGTAGACTTAGAGGAGCTAGGTTGTCCTCCCTATGTTTTGAGGTATTGGGGGTTGAACATTCCCTGACCTCAGGGATGGATAGCTTATAGTTGGATAAGTGGGTATGAGGAGCAGCCTCAAGATGATAGGTGGGGTATTGACTGATGATTGGAGGTGGGATTACAACTAGTTTTGTTGATGAGTGTATTGTGCTGAGCTTGGGTGATATTGACTGAGCTGATGGTTTGGTTAACATGGTAGTATTGATGTTGGATAGTTCGGAAGCTGATGTGAACTGTAGTGCGGTCTTATGGCCAGCTCTCTTCTTCTTATTCTTCTTGAATTGATGCTTGAGGAGAGGTTTTAACCCTAAACCTACCTTGTGTGGCACTCTGATGGCCTTGACGGGGTTCTTCCTTCCTTAAGAATGCTTGCCTAGGCCCTTGTCTGGATCGAACTTCATTTTAGCCTTCATGTTGAATTTTGGGGGAAGTATTTCAGCCTTCCTTTTCAATTCTGCTGCCTCTTTTTTTGTATGTACAACCTCAAACTGATATGAGGTGAATGTGTTCAGGGTTTGTAGGTTCCGAACTCCCAATATTTTTTGGCCTGTCATGGTAATGACATCTGTATCTACTGGCACAATAATGACCTCGTCATTGATGATGAACTTAACCCTTTGGTGAAGAGTGGATGAGACAGCACCTGCCTGATGTATTCATGGCCTTCTTAATAGCATTGTGAAGGAGGATGGTATGCTCAGTATCTAGAACTGAACTTTGAACATTCTCCCTTCTTTCACTAGGGGAATGAACACTTTTCCTTAGCCACGACTTACTGAGTTGTCAAAAGCCCTTATGTCACATGGGTTAGGTTTCACACAATCCGAGGGAATTCCCAATGTGTCTAATGTGTCCTTGGTATAGATATTTAAAGCTAATCCATTGTCTACCAAGATAAGGAGAATACACATGTCTGAGTGACGTGCTGTGATGTAGATAGCTCTGTTGTGCACCTTTGGGGATCTCATCCTCTGAGAATGTGATGACTCCTAGTGTTGATACCCTTGCCACCATATTTTCTAGCCTGTCAGGTGTGATCGAGGTATCCACAAAGAACTTTCTAAATATGCTTAGGAATCTTTTTTAGTGTTGCTCTGATGTGAGCAAGAGACCTAAGATTGAGACCTATGTAGGTGTCTTGGATAACTACTCGATCTAGAATAGGTGCTATTTCTGAATAGTTACTTCAAAGATCTCATTCTCTTTTTTCTCTTCTGCTTCTCTGGTTTGTCTCTGTGTTTTGTTTCTATTTTTTCTTCTATCATCTTCTCTTTTCCTTTACCCTCGGGATGCAAATATGAGGCTGGTTTAGATATTTTGCCCGACCTAGTTATAAAAGCTGTGAGCTCTTCCAGCTCATCCTTCAAAAGCTCGGGGTCTACAACTTCCCCTACTAAATAGCCCAAGGGGACTCTGTTTAGCAAGTACTAGATTCTGGTTGGTGGAGGGATATTGATGACATGATAAGGAGATGAAAGGTCGGTGAGTTGGGCATATAGTGACTAGGGTGAAATGATATGAGGTGATGAGAAAGGGTCATGGGTTGCTGAACCTTCCCCGTATATGTTGATGTTAGGGGGAAGAACTATGATTGGACTATCCAGGGCCGTGTCCCACATATTTGTAAGCAAGTTCTTATATTCAGAAGGGGGAATAGGCTTAGGGAAATATCCTTCTATGGTGGACACATGATTAGTATTGGGAAAAAAGATGACTTTCTTAGGTTTTGAAATTTTGATAATGAAGCTGGCTGGGTTAAATTGGGTGCTGGTGATACCTATCATATTGACCACTTTTCGTGGCTTGTGGTTGGGGAGTGGATTTTGGATGATGTTGGTATTTGGTGGGGGATTGGTGGGTGTAGGGTCAAATGATACCTTGCCCTCATCGATCAGGTCTTGAATGTCATGTTTTAAACTGAAACACCTGTTAAGCGTGTGCCCTGGAGTCTAGTGATATTCACAATGCTCCGCCTGATTATAGTAGTAGGGCAGAGGGTAAGGTGGAGGTCTAGAAACAATTAGCTACAACAACTTCTTCTTAATGAGATACTCTAGGGCAGAGGAGTGAACTTCCTTTTCTTCTTTTCTTCTTTAGGTGCACTCGAGTATCTAGGCTGGTAAAATTGCTATGTTTAAGGAGGGATGATATTCATGGTTGCAAGATAGCTCTGAGTTGGCTGTGGCAGTGACAGAACATGACTGCTGTTTTGACTAGGCCGTGGCCGGGTAGTGGCTGCCTTCTTTGGCACAGTCTTAGAGGAACTGGCTTGGGCAAGTGATGTCTCATGTACTAAGCCTACCTTGATGCCCAACTCTACTTTTGAAGCTTTATTAACAACCTTAGCAAAGTTGGTTTGTGATGCAGTCAGGAGTATCAGCTGGTAGGTAGGACCCAACGTTCTCTTGAAGGTCGATATAAGGTCCTCCTCAGACACAGGATGTTTCAAGTTAGAGGTCTTCAATCTCCATCTATATGCAAAATCTCTGATACTCTTTCCTAAGGCAGGCCTCATTCCTTCAACCTCTTCTCTAGTTGGTAGCAATTCAAGGTTAAATTTATAATGGTTGAGGAATGACCGTGTTAGGCCCCTCCATGTGCTGATGTTGTTATTTTCTTGGCTTGCCATCCATTTCCCTGCATTCTCCTCCAAACTCTAGCCGAACATTTGGACTAGGATCTGCTCATCATGTCCCCACTGCATTATAGTACATGCGGTGGTGTATCTTAGGACATGTAGTACTATCGTACTTCTCCACATTGGGCATCTGGAAGTTCAGTGGTAGCACACCTCTAGGGTGGATACAAAGGTCTTCAAAGTCCATGGAGGTGGGGAATTGTCCCCCATTCATTATTTCCATCTCTGCAGCAAGCTTTGCTATTTGTGCACTTATTTAATCTTTCTCCTTCCCCTTTTTACTTACTGTTGATGGCCCATACTGTTCCTCGAGGTCAGAGAAGGTCCGGTGCTCTGGCTGTAAGTATGTAGTTGTGGGTCGGAGTGGGGCTATGACATAAGTGGGACCTTGTGTGTATGTCTGGCTTGTAAGTCCTAAAGGGGGTGTGAATAGGATATCTATAATTTTTTTGGTTCTTTTTAAATACTATTCAACTCTCTTTTGATTAACTTAATTTTATCTAAATGTGTAGCATAATTCTTTTGATTAGTAAATCAACTCTCTATGAATTTATCATAGACCACGCGGCTCCGTCATGCACTATAGTGTTACCTATAGCAGAGCACGAGTAGGGTTGATAAGTTCCCTAAGTTAGTTTGATTAATCCCTTTATATTAACCTTAGTGTGTTGAGCTACTTTGCACAATCAAGATATATACAAATATGGTGCAATCAATCCGCAACACTATAAGTTCCCCACAATGTGATCACTTAAGTTAAGTACTATGAGTGAAGTCCTAAAGTGATCTATAAATAATGAATTGCAAATTCAATTTCCTTATAAGATGTTCAATTAAACTTAAATGATAGATTAACTAATTTGCAAATTCAACTAAGGCCTAGATGCTTGTGTGTGTTTAGTGTGTCGGGCAATTTAGCATGATCAATATAAACCTAAACACTTAGGTGATCAATTCTCTATGAATTGCAAACCAAGTATGCAAGTGTGCTCAATTAGTCCAATTTACAAATTCAAATAATGCCTATATGTTTGTGCTTGTTTATGATATGAAAATTAAAGAACAATCACAAAGCATGTAATGTAAAGACATAAGAGTTTATAGTGGTTCGGCACACGGGCCTACATCCACTCTTCAATGCCCACTAAAGGGGCGTGTTGATTTTATTAATAGTTAACTAATAATTATTACAAGGTATATCAACAAGACCTTACTTCTAGTGTCTCTAGTAAAGGTGACTTCACACTTGGTGTCTCTAGCAAGTGCTCACGAGTTCGGTGTCTCCAGAAAACTCTTCCTCATCCGGTGTCTCTGATGGATGTACACAAGTGATGGAAATGATAAGAATGGTAGTGGTGCTTAGCCTCTCAATAGGCAAATATAATTAAGGTATTCACACCGGTTTAAGAGAGCTTTCTTGAATTGATTTCCTAAGTTGGGTTCAAGATCTCACAAGCTCCTTGATAGCTTCAAGAGTTTCTTCTCCTTCAAGTCTTGGATGATGGATTTACCAATCCTTAGCTCCCTAAGACGTGCTCTCACCTCTCCTTAGGTAGATTTACGTATTTTGCTCAACAACACCTCATGTAGAGGTTTTTGAAATGATTTGCAACAAATGAATGCTCAAGAATGTGTCTAAGTGTGTAGGAGAAGTTCTTCTATCATTTTGGACCAGTCCCAAGCTCATATAGGTGAGCCAAGGCTTCCCAAGCCTCCTAACGGTAAAAAAGAATGGTTAAAAAACTGATCGTTGGGACCTTGGGCGCCCCCACAACTTTGGGGTACCCCAGGTAGACCACCCCGGGCACCCCAAATTACTCGTGAGCACCCCAGGAAAATTCCAGAACTTTAGTTTTCTGGAATCTTAGGCTGGGTGGCCCCGAAACCACTCGGGCGCCCCAGCTCCCTTGTTTTTAGCACATTCACCTCTGGGTAAAACAACTATAACTTTCTCTAGAAAACTTGAACTCCTTTGCCATTTGTTTTGTTGGAAAGTAGACTTCAAGAATTTTCTAACCACATATAGATTGAAGTCTAATTCCTACTGAGGTGATTTAGGGAGTCCTTGGAAGTTTTCTTAAAATTCACTGACTTAGACAATGCTAGTCAGCATAGACACTTCTTCCCTAGTGAGCCCTTTTCATTCTTTTAAGCATTGGGCTCTTTGTGCATTTCAATTAGACCCTAATTAAGTCTTTTAAGTGATTCATAGGGTCAACCATGGTCTCGGGGTTTTTTGAGTACACATACACCTACCATTTGGTCTCATTTACCTAATTTACCTTTATATGCGGGAGAGTCTGTTTGACAGTACTGGGAGGTGGTAATTCAGTTATTGAACTTTGGCTCTGAGGTCCTCCCTGCTTCATTAAGTATTGAAACATCAGCTGTTTAAACTTAGAAAAGGGAGGAATTTGAGGTTGCTCACTGAGGCCTGGTTGGCTAAGGGATGGTGAAGAAGATTGTGGTGTAAAAGAAGATTGACCAGATTTTGGGGTGGATGTCCAACCATGCCGAGACATGAAATCCCCCATGAGTCACTCCACTTCTGATTTGAATCCCTCTGGGAGGGTGCTTTCTAGAGTGGTCTTTGTAGGGGCGGATTTCCCATAGATGCTTCTGGTATGGCGAGGGGTGCAGTGCTTGCTATAGCAGGAGGTGTTGATTTGTTAGCCATTGCTTTACTATATTGCGCCCTTTTCTGCTTCTACATTCGAGTCTCTAGGGGAGAAATTATAACTCGCTTAACTGAGTTGGAAGAAAAGAAGTTCATTGTTATTTATTTTACAAGTTCATTCTTTTATGTTTATTCATAACTTGATAGCCAGGTGTTTTACAAGTGCATATGTCATACAGGTGAATTCATATCCTTTAATCTTAACTACAAGATTTTGGAAGCAAAACTTTGTACATTATATATATATATCGGAAAAGATTACAAAAGAAGGGGTACTTGCCCCAAGACATCAGAACATAACAAAATCTAAAAATCAGGCATTGCCAGAGGTGGTGAAGGTGGCACTGGGTCATAACCCAAGGAGAAGATTTGTTCCCTCAGTTTGTGAACCCATGACTATATCCATTGATCCTGCACAAAATTCATGCTATTGCTACACCTCATTTCACATCCCAAGTCTTTATAGGATGTTCTACTATTATTGAGCTCACTCTTCAGGGAGTGAATGAGCTCTGCTTGGGTCTCATTCCAATGCTGTGTACACTCCCACGAGACCTCGGCCTCTGTACGTAAGAGTATCTCAGCTTCTAAGACAGCCTTGGTTTGGGCATGTGTAGCCCGTTCTTCGGCTAAATCTGACAATGCTTGCTCATACTTTGGGTGAGTGTGAGAAGATTCTGTATGTGATGATGATGATGTAGATTCAGTGCACCGTCTTTTGTTTGAAGAGGAAGATGTTGAAGGTGTGGTAGGTTATACAAGTTGTATAGGAGGCTTATGTAAAATCCATTGCTCATATGTTGGTGTCATAGCCTGTGTCTTTGCAGATACCAACTGTGGATGTCCTGAGATTCTAGTATGCGAGCTATCCCATAGAGCAGCTAAAGTGGATCAGGTATGATTAGATGTACTATGGTTAAGCTTGCATATGTTTTTGAAAACTGTTGGGAAGTCAAAGAATTCTTACCTAAGTGTCAATTGATGAAGAATGTGTATTGGTACATAGGGAGTGCTCTGATGGAATCCTGTAATGACCATGTATGTGCGATCTTTAGTAGTAAGAAGTGGATATCGTGCTTTATGCCAAGCAACGAGCCAAATAATCTGCTGCAGAAGCATAGAAGCCAACAATGCTTGATAATCTGATGTAGTTGCCTTAGTTGGTAAGAGTCGGCTTTGGACATGGATCTGTGTTAATACATAAGCCGGGAAGGATGC
>JAOXJP010228280.1:0-11151 GCA_025762735.1 Platanus orientalis | reverse complement strand
GCATATGGCCGTTCCCACCAAAATTTTTTTGCACCCTCTCCTGTGATAGATCTCTTCAAAATGATCGTGCTGGATATGGAGGCATCATATGAAATGATAAAGGTTGTCCAATACTTGGATATGCTGGCTCATCGCTACAACTTCATGTGCTTTGGCTGGAGATTGCTAGAGAAAGAGGAATTTTTAGTTTGGTAGTCGATATGGATTCTAAACTGGGGGTAGATATCATTAAGAATTTGATTAGCTGTCCACGGACGATTATTACTCTGAAAAAAATAATCGAGGATACACTTACTTTGTTTAATGGATTTCATATCCAGCATGTATGGCGTGAAGTAAACCAACCGGCAGATTTTTTAGCAAGTTGGAATAAAGTCCAAGATGAAATTATTATTGAACCAGCTGATTTCCCTGCTACTTTGCGAGATCTTATCTTGAATGATGTAAACCAGTGTACTTATAAACGTTTGTAAAATTTTCCTGGATAATGAAATTATTTACTTAATAATAAATAAAAAAAGCCTACACACTTGCATAACTTTCTAACTTATTGAGGGATGGTACACCACGAACCCACACAAGCTTAGCCTTGAACCGTTTTTAGGAGTTGTGCCCCACAAATCCACACGTGTAAAATTTGGTACCATTTATTGGGGTTGCTCACCACAATTTCCGGCATACACAACTTTGTACCATTTGTAAGTATTGTGTACCCAACCCACACGTGCATAACTTTTTACCTAATTTTGGTGTTGTGCACCTAGTGGGGATCTAAGAGTAACTTGGTACCTTATTTCAGACTTGTGCACCGTAATACAAGACGTACATAACTTTGTACCAATTTTAGAGTGGAGCACCACAAGCCCAAACATGCATAACTTCGGGCCATTTGAATGAGTGGGGCATTAGAAGACCCCCGCACACAACTTCGTACCATTTTCAAATTTTTGCACCACAACTCCAGTGCACGATTTCATATCAAACTTTGTTTCAAATACAAATAAATTCTTACTTTTCCATGACTTTCTTCAACATCAAGCTTCTATGGTGTCTTCTTTGGATGTGTGCAGAGGTATAATGGACTTGCTGCTTTCTTTAGAAGAGGGAAACTTACTGAATTTGAAGAAGTAAAACAATGCAGAACTTACTTGAGTTGGAGAGCAATGCTTACTTGTGTGCTTGAGCTTATGGAGAGTCAAAAGTTATGAACTGTGTCCTTGTGTGATCTTTGATGAAAAGGGTGTTTGGGATTGGTTTGAGGGCAAAAACATATGAGTGTAAAATTAAATGATGAAGAGCAGGTTGAAGATTAGAATGTTACTGTTTATAGGGGTGTTGATGCACAAACACCCCACAGCACAATTTTGTACTTCTTTTAAGAGTTGTTCACCCCATCCCACATGTGCGAAACTTTGTAACTTATTTCAAATTTGAGCGCTGTAGTCGTGCCACATGCTTAACTTCATCTCATTTTTAGGAATTGTGTACCACAAGCCAAGACATACAAGCAATGGTGAACGACAATCCCACACATGCCTAACTTTGAACCATTTTTAGTAGTTGTGCACCACAAGTACACCCGTGCATAATTTTGTACCATTTATAGGGGTTGTTCACCACAAGTTCCCAAATGCAAAACTTTGTACCATTTGTAAGAGTTGTGTACCCAACCCACACATGCTTAACTTTGTACCTAATTTTTGGTTGTGCACCTAGTGTGCATACAAGAGTAACTTGGTACCAGATTTTAGAGTTGTGTACCATAATACAAGGTGTACATAACTTTGTACCAATTTTCAGAGTCGTGCACCACAAGCCCAAATGCCATTTGAATGAGTTGTGCATTACAAGACCCCACATGCACAACTTTTACCATTTTCCAAAATTGTGCCTCACAACCCGCATCATACGTAACTTTGTACCTTGTATAGGAATTGTGCACAACAAGCCCACACATTCATAACTTTGTCCCATTTAAGGGAGGTGTGCACCACAAGTGCATGACTGTGTAGCGTTGTACCGTTTGTAGGGGTTCTGATGCACAAACACACCACAACACAATTTCGTACTGGTTATAAGAGTTGTGCATCCCATCCCACACATGCAAAACTTTGAAACTTATTTCAGATTTGGGAGCTATAGTCCCAAACATGCATAACGTCATCTCATTTTTAGGATTTTTGTACCACAAGCTAAAACCTACATAACATGGGACCATTAAATGAGTCGTGCACTATAGGTCCACAGGAGTTTAAATTCAGGCCATTTTTAGGAGTTGTGCCATACAAGCCAAACGTTCATAATTTCAGGCCATTCAAATGAGTTTCACCCAACAATCCCACACAAGTCCCACACATCTGTAACTACATTCCATTTTTAGGGGTTTCACACCACAAGCTCAAACATGCATAAGCCTACACACGTGCATTAGTTTGTATCATTAAGCAGTGTACAACAACCCCCACGTGCATTAGTTTGTATCATTTTTACAAGTTGTGCACCACAAGCCTACACACTTGCACAACTTTCAGATGTTGTAGGGTTTTGATGCACAAACACCCCCTGCACAATTTTGTACTTGTTTTAAGAATTGTGAACCCCATCCCACACGTGCGGAATTTTGTAACAAATTTCAGATTTGGGCGCTGTAGTCCCACACGTGCGTAACTTCATCTCATTTTTAAGAGTTGCTAACTTTGAACCACTTCTAGGAGTTGTGCACCACAAGTCCACACGGGCGTAACTTCATTTCATTTTTAAGAGTTGCTAACTTCGAACTACTTCTAGGAGTTGTGCACCACAAGTCCACACGTGCGTAATTTCGTACCATTTATAGGGGTTGTTCACCACAAGCTCCCAAATTGTACCATTTGTAAGTGTTGTGTACCCAACCTGCACGAGATTAACTTTGTACCTAATTTTGGGGGTGTGCACCTAGTGCACATACAAGAGTAACTTTAAACCTTATTTCAGAGTTGTGCACCATAATAAAATACGTACAAAACTTTCTACCGAGTTTAGGAGTTGTGAACCACAATCCTAAACGTCCATAACTTCGGGCCATCTAAATGAGTTGTGCCCTACAAGACCCCATGTGCACAACTTCGTACAATTTTTCAAATTTGAGCACCACAACGCCACACTTACTTAACATTATACCTTATATAGGAATTGAGCATGACGAGCCCACACGTTCATTACTTTGTACCATTTAAGGGAGGTGTGCACCACAAGTGCACGATTGCGTAACTTTATACCGTTTGTCGCGGTTTTGATGCACAAAAATCCCCTAGCACAATTTCGTACTAGTTATAATAGTTATGCACATCCCACACATGCGGAACTTTGTAGCTTATTTCAGATTTGGGTGTTGTAGTCCCACACGTGCGTAACTTCATCTCATTTTTAGTTCTGTACCACATGCCAAGACATATAAAACGTGGGACCATGAGATGAGTCGTGCCCTACAGGCCCACACAAGCTCAAATTCAGGCCATTTTTAGGAGTTGTGCCCTAAAAGCCAAAAGGTTCATAATTTCAGGCCACTCAAATGAGTTCAGCACAACAATCCCACACTAGTCCCACATGTCTATAACTACATACCATTTTTAGGGGTTTCGCACCACAAGCCCAAACATGCATGACATTCTGGCAATTGATTAATCGGTCTATAAAGAGCCCCCATGTGTATAAGTTTGTATCATTTTTACAGGTTGTTCTGACACAAGCCTACAAACTTGTACAACTTTTTAACTTATTCAGGAATGGTGCACCACAAACCTACTCATAGCTAACTTTGAACCACTTCTAGGAGTTGTGCACCACAAGTCCACACGTCCATAATTTCGTACCATTTATAGGGGTTGTTCACTGCAAGTTCCCAAGTGCACAACTTTGTACCATTTGTAAGTTTTGTGAACCCAACCCACATGTGATTAACTTTTTTTTTTCGATAAGTAAATATTTGTTAATCGGGGAAAAGAATTATACACGTGTGTATATACAATGGTTTGCATCATTTCTGATTACATCCTGAAGAATACTAGGGAAATAAACTGGAAGAAATAGAGTCTCATCATTTCCCGTAGCATAAGCTGCTAGCAAATCTGCAGCTTGATTAGCCTCCCTCCATATATGCTGGATTGTGAACGACTGAAATTCCCCTAGGGCCTTTCTTATTTTTCCAACCAAAGGTAGGACATGCCAAGGACAATTATAAGTTTTTTCGACAATCTCTACAGCAAGCTTTGAATCCATACAAATAGCCACCTGCATTGTCCTTTGATTTGTCAATAAAATTAATCTCCTAAAAAGGGAATATAATTCCACCCATAGCACATTCTGACTTTGGGTTGTACCTGCATAGGTGAGTACTGCATTACCCATGTGATCCCTTATAACACTGCAATATCCACTTCTGGTCTGAGAAATTGATCCATCGCATGCCAATGATACAACACCTTGCTGAGGTTTAGGCCATATATAAGTTCTTGGGTCACTTTGGACTGAGATTGCATGCACACTCCACTTGGAGCATATATAATTATGAAACGGACCATCAGCATCTAGTCGTTTAACACTGTTAAGTTTAGTTTGGATCTCCATGTGGATTGTGTCAAGTATCATATGGATAGTTCTGCTAGTTGACCCAAATCGTCGTTGGTTCCTCTCCCACCAAATCTGATAGAGGGTTGCACAGAACACCAAGTTTGCAATCAACAAACTCACACCCTTTCCTTTAAAGAAATGTAGGATTCACAAGCACTCATTGTAGAACAGCCGGGTCTTCTTCTAGATGGAAGTATCCAGCTAAGAACGTGCTTCCATATGGATGAGGTGAAAGAGCATTGGAAAAAAAGATGTTCATCAGTTTCTCTAGAGTTCCAACAGAAGCAACATTGTGATGTAGTGTACAAAAAGTCCCCACGTGCATAAGTTTGTATCATTTTTACAAGTTGTTCACCACACAAGCCTACCAACTTGTACAACTTTTTAACTTATTCAGGAATGGTGGACCACAAACCTATGCATGGCTAACTTTGAACCACTTCTAGGAGTTGTGCACCACAAGTCCACACGTGCGTAATTTCTTTCCATTTATAGGGGTTGTTCACCACAAGCTCCCAAATGCACAATTTTGTACCATTTGTAAGTGTTGTGTACCCAACCCACACGTGATTAACTTTGTACCAAATTTTGCGGGTGTGCACCTAGTGCGCATACAAGAGTAACTTGGAACCTTATTTCAGAGTTGTGAACCACAATCCTAAATGTCCATAACTTCGGGCCATTTAAATGAGTTGAGCCCTACAAGACCCCATGTGCACAACTTCGTACAATTTTTCAAATTTGAGCACCACAACCCCACACTTAATTAACATTATACCTTATATAGGAATTGAGCACGACGAACCCACATGTTCATAACTTTGTACCATTTAAGGGAGGTTTGCGCCACAAATGCACGATTGTGTAACTTTTATACCGTTTGTCAGGGTTTCGATGCACAAACACCCCCAGCACAATTTTGTATTAGTTAAAACAGTCGTGCACCCCATCCCACACGTGCGGAACTTTGTAGCTTATTTCAGATTTGGGTGTTGTAGTCCCACACGTGTGTAACTTCATCTCATTTTTAGTTGTGTACCACATGCCAAGACATATATAACGTGGGACCATGAGATGAGTTGTGCACTACAGGCCCACACGAGCTCAAATTCATGCCATTTTTAGGGGTTGTGCCCTACAAGCCAAAAGGTTCATAATTTCAGGCCACTCAAATGAGTTTAGAACAACAATCCCACACAAGTCCCACATGTCTATAACTACATACCATTTTTAGGGGTTTCGCACCACAAGCCCAAACATGACCCCACGTGCTTAAGTTTGTAACAATTTTACAAGTTGTGCACCGTGCCTACACACATAGTTTGAGAAAAACCTAAGGCAGTTCCAAAATTCTTCTAGACCAAAAGAGAGAATCATTGGGGACATAATCTTTGAAGTTAGTGTGAAAATCAAGTCACTAAGAGTCCTATCAAGCTCACGGTCAGCACATTATCTAAATGATTGCTGGGTGTGAACAGCGATGCCAATTTTCAGGAGAACAGGATCTTTACATGGCCAATGCCTCCAATATCCTACTGGGTATTGTCTTGTGATGGGTCTATGCAGCATGGACGTGGAGGATATGGAGGTTTACTTCGGAATGCTGAAGGCATTCCTATGGTTGGCTATGGGGGTACCTCCAATAATCTTCATGTGTTGTGGTTGGAAATGTTCTCCTTATATAGAGGTTTGGATATTGCCATTGTGAGAGGAGCTGGAAATTTGTGCATCTATATGGATTCCAAATTGGGGGTAGACATTATTCGAAATGTGATTCAATGTCCATGGAGGGTCCTCAGCCTCAAATGCAAGATTGAAGGGCATTTACAGCAGTTCACAAATGTTCAAATCCAACACGTGTGGTGGGAAGCAAACCAACCAGCGGACTTCTTACCAAGCTGAGATCATAAGCAAGTAGAAGATATCCTTGAGCCAGCAGTTTTTCCTAATAGACTTCAAGAGTTAATTCACAATGATGTAAACCAATGTTTCTATAATCGCTTGTAAATTTTGTTTGGTTAATGAAATTATTTACTTATCGAAAAAGAAAAAAAAAAACTTTTAAACTTATTTAGGAATGGCGGGCCGCAAACCCGCACATGCCTAACTTTGGACCATTTTTAGGAGTTGTGCACCACAAGTCCACACGTGCATAATTTCGTACCATTTATAGGTGTTGTTCACCACAAGTTCCCACATACACAACTTTGTACCATTTATAAGAGTTGTGTACCCAACCCACACATGCTTAACTTTGTACCTAATTTTGGGGTTGTGCACCTAGTGCGCATACAAGAGTAACTTAGTACCTTATTTCAGAGTTGTGCACCATAATATAATACATACATAACTTTGTACCGATTTTACGAGTTGTGCACCACAAGCCTAAACGTCCATTACTTCGGGTGATTTGAATGACTCGTGCCCTACAAGACCCAACGTGCACAACTTCATACCATTTTTCAAATTTGTGTACCACCACCCCACACTTACTTAACATTATACCTTATATAGGAATTGTGCACCACAAGCCCACATGTTCATAACATTGTACCTTTTAAGGGAGGTGTGCACCACAAGTGCACGACTGCATATCCTTATACCGTTTGTAGGGGTTTTGATGCACAAACACCCTAGCACAATTTCATACTTGTTTTAAGAGTTGTGTACCCCATCCCACACATGCGGAACTTTCTAACTTATTTCAGATTTGGGCATCGTAGTCCCACACGTGTGTAACTTCAACTCAGTTTTAGGAGTTGTGTACCACAAGCCAAGACATACATAACGTGGGAGCATGAGATGAGTCGTGCACTACAGGCCCACACGAGATTAAATTCAGGCCCTTTTTAGGAGTTGTGCCCTGCAAGCCAAAAGTTTCATAATTTCAGGCCATTCAAATGAGGTCCGCACAACAATCCTAGACAAGTCTCACACATCTATAACTACATTCCCTTTTTAGGGGTTTCACACCACAAGCCTAAACATGCAAAACATTCTGGCCATTTGATTAAGCAGTGTACAACAAGCCATCACGTACATAAGTTTGTATCATTTTTACAAGTTGTTCACCACACAAGCCTACACACTTGCACAACTTTTTAACTTATTTAGGAATGGTGAACAGCAAACCCTCACATGCCTCTAACTTTGGACCATTTTTAGGAGTTGTGCACCACAAGCCAGAGTAAAAGAGATGAACAGGGCAGGGGTAATGAAGCATTTATGGTGGATTGTCACTAATAAAGAGAGCTTGTGGATGAAGTGGGTACATGCTAGGTACCTCAAACATGAATCCATCTGGACTAGGAAAGCTCCAAGTGATTGCTCTTGGGTCTGGAGAACAATCATGGACATTAGAAGTCAAATGGAAAAGCATCTGGTGACTTTAAGTGGCAGTGGGGAAGATACTAGGCTATGGTTAGATAAGTGGCATCCAAAAGGGGTTTTATTTAAATCTTATGGAGAGAGAATCAGGTATGATGCAGGTTGGGATAGACTATGCAAAGTGAATGCAATATTGCAAAATGGTGAATGGAGGATGGGACCAGCCATGTCTCATTCTCTTATGGAAGCTTGGAATTCCCTACAACACTAGAGGGATTGAGCCATGATGAGAGGGATATTATTGTTTGGAAGGGTACCTCAAGTGGGTGCTTCACCACAAAATCAGCTTGGAGCATTATTAGAGAAATGGGCGACACTATGGAGTGGTGCAAGGTTGTTTGGGGGCTGAACCATATCCCTAAACACAGCTTCTTTGCTTGGAAGGTCATGACTGGAAGAGTTTTGACCCAAAGCCGATTATGCAAAATGGGCATTATACAACAATCACAATGCTACCTATGCTGGAACAACAGGGAAACATTAGATCATCTCTTTTTTGAGTGCCCACTCACCAAAGAAATCTGGGAGCAAATGTTGAAGAAAATCCACCCAATGAGGCGACGAGCTAGAAATTAAGTAAATGAATGTAAGTGGATTCTTCATACATTCAAAGGTAACACGGTGGCTCTTCAGCTTATTAGCCTGGTATTTAATAGTTCCTTGTATCATATTTGGCGGGAAAGAAACCAAAGACACTTCAACAATGTTAGCTGTCAAAAAAAAACTATCGTGGAGGATATTGTTTTTGATGTGCAAATAAAGACCAAACTGCTGAAAAATTTGGAGGGGGATTCTAATTTAATCCACAATTTAGTTGACTGCTGGGGTATGGAAAAGCTGAACAGGATAATCTAGTGCAATTCACTTGGCCGAAATCTAATCATAACCCTTGGATCTTATCCACGGATGGATGACTAAACCCCACAAGAGCAGGTTATGGGGGTCTATTAAGGAATGCAGCAGGAGAAGCTATCTTTGCTTATGCAAGTCTTGTGGAGGTTCAACATATCCTGTGGGTGGAACTACATGCTCTATGGAGAGGCTTAGTGCTGATTTGGGAAAGATGTATTGACACTATTATAATCCACCTGGACTCAAAGCTCGCTGTAGACATTACCAATGGTACCTCAAACTGTCCGTGGAGAGTTCTATGTTTGGCCTCGAGGATTAGAAGAATCCTAGCTGAATTTCAAAGCTAACGTGCATAACATTCTAGCTATTTTTATTTGATTAAGCAGTGTACCGCCACGTGCAAAAGTTTGTATCCTTTTTACAAGTTGTTTAACACACAAGCCTACAAACTCGCACAACTTTTTAACTTATTCAGGAACAGTGCACCACAAACCTACACATGCCTAACTTTTAACCATTTCTAGGAGTTGCGCACCACAAGTCCACACGTGCATAATTTCGTACCATTTATAGAGGTTGTTCACCACATGTTCCCTAATGCACAAATTTGTACCATTTGTAAGTGTTGTGTACCCAACCCACACGTGATTAACTTTGTACCTAATTTTGGGGTTGTGCACTTAGTGCGCATTCAAGACCTTATTTCAGAGTTGTACACCATAATAAAATACGTACGTAACTAGTACCGATTTTAGGAGTTGTGCACCACAATCCTAAACATCCATAACTTCTGGCCATTTAAATGAGTTGTGCCCTACAAGACCCCACGTGCACAACTTCGTACCATTTTTCAAATTTGTGTACCACAACCCCACACTTACTTAACATTATACCTTATATAGGAATTGAGAACCACAAGCCCACACATTCATAACTTTGTGCCATTTAAGGGAGGTGTGCACCACAAGTGCATGACTGCGTACCTTCATACTGTTTGTCAGGGTTTTGATGCACAAACACCCCCTAGCACAATTTTCAACTAGTTATAACAGTTGTGCACCCCATTCCACACGTGCAGATCTTTGTAGCTTATTTCAAATTTGGGTGCTATAGTCCCACACGTGCGTAACTTCATCTCATTTTTAGGAGTTGTGTACCACAAGCCAATACATACATAATGTGGGACCATCAGATGAGTCGTGCACTACAGTCCCACAAGAGCTCAAATTCAAGGCATTATTTGGAGTTGTACCCAACAAGCCAAAAGGTTCATAATTTCAGGCCACTCAAATGAGTTTAGTACAACAATTCCACACAAGTCCCACATGTCTATAACTACATACCATTTTTAGGGGTTTCGCACCACAATCCGAAACATGCATAACATTCTGGACATTTGATTAAGTAGTCTACAACAAACCCCCACGTGCTTAAGTTTGTGTCACTTTTACAAGTTGTGCACCACAAGCCTACAAACTTGCACAACTTTTTAACTTATTTAGGAATGGTGAACCGCAAACCCACACAGGCCTAACTTTGGACCACTTTTAGGAGTTGTGCACCACAAGTCCACACGTGCATACCATTTATAGGCGTTGTTGACCACAAGTTCCCACATACACAACTTTATACCATTTAAAAGAGTTGTGTACCCAACCCACCTGTGCTTAACTTTGTACCTAATTTTGGGGTTGCTCACCAAGTAGGCGTAATGGAGTAACTTGGTACCTTATTTCAGAGTTGTGCACCATAATATAATACATAATTAACTTTGTACAAATATTATGAGTTGTGCACCACAAGCCTAAACGTCCATAACTTCGGGCCATTTGAATGTGTTGTATCATACAAGACCCCACGTTCACAACTTCGTACCATTTTTCAAATTTGTGCACCACAACCCCACACTTACTTAACATTATACCTTATATAGGAATTGAGAACCACATGCCGACACGTTCATAACTTTGTACCCTTTAAGTGAGGTGTGCACCACAAGTGCACGACTGCTTAACTTTATACCATTTGTCGGGGTTTTGATGCACAAACACACCACAGCACAATTTCATACTAGTTATAACAGTTGTGCACCCCATCCCGCATGTGCAGAACTTTGTAGCTTATTTCAGATTTGGGCACTGTAGTCCCACGCTTATGTAACTTCATCTCATTTTAGGAGTTGTGTATCACAAGCCACGACATACATAAAATGGGACCATGAGATGAGTGATGTGATAAATCGCAAGTATACGAATCGCTCAAATAATAAAGTGTAAGAGTTGAGTGTCGAACCCACGAGGATTG
>JAOXJP010228279.1:0-11151 GCA_025762735.1 Platanus orientalis | reverse complement strand
ATGGGAGATGCCTTTTGAGGCAATCCCATTTGTTGCAATCTTCAAGGGTGTGGCATGGGATGCCAAATGGGGGGTTTGATTAGCTCTCTAGGGATTTAAAATTCAAAGGGAGGATCCAAGGGGGTGAGAGAGAGAATAGGAAGATTTCAATCCAATAATTGCCAAAAAAAGGTTTAAAGATGGGAATGCATTTAATGCAAAATATTTGATTTTTAGCTCATTTGATGACTAGGGTTACTTTATGATTTTTTCGAACCCTATCTCCGTTGTCACACCTCGTGAGCTGCCGAGCTTGGAAGTCAGCCTGATTAGTGTCAATTTGATAGGTCACAGATGCTCCGGTCGTGTTGGTCGAGTCAGAACCAAATTACAAAAAGGGTAAGGGGGTGAAATCAAGGTTTTTTGGTCAGAAAAGCTCTCAGATGCATTTTGAAAAGGTAAAATGGTAAAATTGATTCGAGTCACCTAGGGGTAGATGACCCCAGGCCCAAGTGATTCACAGCTTTTAACTATGGGAGATTACGGTACCCGATGAGGAAATTAATTTAAAAACCATTTTTCGAGCGATTTGACAAAATTGGACAAAGAATGCTGCTGGTTTTTCTATAAAATACTATCTCAGGCTGTATCTAGAGGATTTGAGGTTTAGGGAGTCTTGGAGCTATAGGAGTTGACAGATTGGTTGTTGGATTTTTGGGTAGTTGTCGAGAGCTTTTCGAAGAAAAATCGCTTGGACAAATTAGGTTTCTATAGCTGCCTGAAGCCGGGTGAAATTGAATGACCAGACATCTCCTGAACCAAGAGTTTGTGAGATACTTTATTGAGGATAGGGGTGAAACTGAGAACATGGCTTTGACCTTGCTGCATTCTGAATTCAGAACTTTTAAGGGCATTCCATGTTCCAAATATAAATAAAACATGTTTTTTTTTGTTTGGGCAGAAATGACTACTTAGATCATGGATTTTCTGTAAATTAGTGTGGATATGATAGTCTCGAGGCTCTGAATTTATAGTGGTGTAGCCACGGACTATCTCAATTTTTGATTTCAGATGCGCTCCCGGGAGTCGGTTGAGCACCTGATTTTTAGACTTGATTCGTCGCACTTTTTGGAGTATTTGAGGAAATCTTGGCAAATAGATTTTGTGAAACTCCTTCCTCAAACAACTTTTTGAAGGCCTTGCGATTCTGAAGAAATGGTCACCGATTGATCTTGATTTGGAGGTTTGGAGAATTTCTGGCTCCAAAAGAGCAAAAAGCAGGAAATGAACCTTTTGACTTTTCAGGGAAGATTTGAGATTTCTCAGAGGTTCGAGACTTCAAAATTCTCTTTTCAGACCTGGAGACTTAAAGCTAAGGCCGAGGCCGAGGTATGGCAATTGACTTTTCTAGATTTGGAGATCAGATGAGTTTTTGAGAGCTTTAGCAAGGGCCATTTCTTAGTCAGGGTTATCATAAATTAAGAAATTGGCTGTTGCATTCTCGAGTAGTGTTTGGCTTATGATGAGGTCCTTAGAGCAAGGAGACTCAAGGATGTATAGGATCTGAAATTACACCATTTGGACTATATGAGAGGCTCTAGGGGTCCTTTGAGGGTCTAGGGATCATTCTCTAGGTGGAAGGGATAAAATGGTAATTTTTTGCCTATGGGTCGAAAAAAGTGAAAATGTGGATTATTTGCCTATGATGTTTCATGACAAGAAGGCTTATGTAGGTGGAAAATCAAGAAATTTGGGTGTTGATAGATAGTGAGTATTGAGCCTTTGAAGGTAAAAGGGTAAAATGGTAATTTTTCCATCTATGATGCTTTACTAGAGAAAGGCTTACAGGAGGTGAAAAACTTACTAATGACATGAATGGGGTTCTAAAATGTGGACCCTCAAAGTCCTGTTGGTGCTTTTGAATGGAATTAGGGTTTGTCCTAAAATTGTGTATTTTAGGCTGTGATAAGGTGTTTGATTGATTCATTTGCGACTGAAGTATCTGAAAAGACCTTCTTGGGGATGCCTAACTTCCTAGAGTCCAAGTTTGCTCTTCCTAAGACAAGGGTGCTTAGATTCTTGATGCCTATATGCTGTTGTGCTGTCCTTATGCTATTACATGACCCAAGTCAAAATTTGGGTGTTGACAGATACCCCCTTTGGTATGTGTGGTTGTGTCATACATAACAAAGGAGGAAGTGCCCTAATTTTGACTTGGGAGAGACCATGTTTCTTCCTTGTTTATAACTCACGGATATTGGGCCGGTAGTTTTCGAAATCTAGAACAGTTTTGGCTTGAAAGTGGTGATGGGCTGAATTTGTTCTTGATTTTGGATTAAGGTTTTGAAATGAGTTTACTTTTCGAAATGCCTTCTTGATTTGAGGGTACACTCTTTCGGTGTTCTATAAATTCCTTCATTCCTATTTTTAAAAATGGGTATTTACTGATGGAGGGACCCTCGTTGTTTTGAAAATATGGGCTATCCATGAGTTATACGCAAACAATTAACATTTTCTCTAGCTCTTTGGGTGTTATTGTTAGCGTATGCGTTGCATTGGGAAACATGTAAGTCATTGACATCGGGTGCAACTACTTGAAAATATTATGAAAAACACTATGAAAAACCAATCATAAAAAACCATAAACACATGGGAACCATTTAGATGACTTATGCACTTGTATTCGCTTTTGGCTAGCTTAGTGATTTAAATTTGTATTAGTTGTTTGAGGTTTCTTACAGGATTTGCATGTTTGACCTGTTTTGCATTTACTGTATTGATTGATCATTCATTTATTTGTGAAGTTGATTACTCAGACGTCTTTTTGTGACTGTCCTTGAGAGTTTTAAAGGGACTCAATAAGGGATGTTAGTGAAGCTCTCACTAGAAAAACTACGGAAAATATATGTATTCATGATTGAATACTACTCGGTTTTACATCAATCATGGTACATTAGCACTAAATATCACTTTCGAAGACACGTGTGGATTTACATCAGTTATGATATATACTAGGATCAATCTACATCATTGACTTCGTTCCACTTAGGCGAATGTTGTATTTTACAGGACTCACAGAGAGATTTTGGGAGCTCTCTCTAGAAAAGCTACGGGACCTTGGAAGGTCAGTGCTACTCATTCATAAAGCGATGGCTACATAGGCTATGGATTGATCCATGACAATATTTTTGTCCACTTAAACATTGTCAGGGTGGGGACACGTGCAAGGGAGAATTTATATGACTCTCCGAAAGCCGGGGTGAAATCCGTTAGATCGGGTGTTATGCCTTACCCAGGTGATAGCAACCTAGCCTTTGCTAAAGTAGGTATAACACACAACGTTTGAGGGTGAATGCAACACAATGCTTATGTCCTAATAAGCAAGTGTCACTAAGGTCGGTGATAACAGGTCGGTCTATTAAGCGGTGACTGTCAGAACTTATAGAGAAATGTTGGTACGCTCTTTCTTGATAAGCTATGGAAGGGTTTTTCTCATAAGTAACCTATGCTATAAAAATACTACTCAAGCTTGATAATTGCTTAGACTATAAATAGCAAAACATTATGGCTTGAAGTTAGCATTCCATAGACTTGATGGATCAAAGTGTGGCATTGCTCGTTATTTGATGCCGAGCAAATGTCATGGGGTGACCATTAGTAAATCATGTGACAGATAAAGTACTAACTGGAATGGCCAATGCAGGTAAGCCGTTCAAAAGTATGGACTGGGTTGTACCAAAATTTGAATAGGAAGGGTGGCTTGGTTGGACGTGTAGAGAAATGTTATGAACTTTTTCACAAAAAGCAATGGTGGGTTTTTCTCACAAGTAATCCCTTTGCTGCGAGGAGGATTCTTCAAACATGATAGCAGTCCAACTATGGTCTTAAGAATTTCATAGACTTTATGGATTGAATTATGATGCGTATTTATGTACTAATAAATAGACATCACAAGTGGGTCATACCCTACAATTATCCCAATTTCAACAGAGGGTAGGTAGAGGACCGACCGGGACTAGAGATGTTGTTGTGCTCTCTCCAGAAGTTGTGGGGGTTGTGATAACAAGGAACCCAATGATATGTATTATACATAACTCCCTAAGGGTATTAGTGCTAAAATAATACATAGGCTATGAATCGAAATGCAGCATTCAGCTGTTCGCACAACTAGGATGTTACACGACAATTTGTTTATGGTTCAGGGATTGCTGACAAGGCTTGTGGAAAACTTTTTGGGCTTGTTTCGATAGCCATGGGATCCCAAGGGATCGGAGTTACGTATCTGTTTCAATTATCCAATCTGCAAACATGGGTGGCATAATACGCAGGCTATGAAATGATGATGTCTACCTACACCCCAAATAGGTAATTTATCTGTGAAGCCCTTTTTACAAAGTCAGGGACCGACACGACTTAGCGAGCCTACATGACATGCATGAGGTATGTCAGGAGGTTTTTAGGCTTACTCCGAAAGCTATGGAGGTTCCGAATAATCGATGTTATATATCTGTTTCAATCAATTTCCAAAGATGATTTTCATGGTATATAGGCTATAAATCGATGTCAACATCTGTTTATACCTGGGTAGACAGTCTGTTATGTCAACGGTTTCAGCCATTTACTGGTGAGGCAACCTAAAGTCCCCTACCAAACCTGTGATGACCTGATCAGAGCATATGAAGTTTTTAGGCTTATTCCAAAAGCCATAGAGATCACGGAGGATCGTTGCTACATACATGTTTTAACCAATTTCTGAAGGTGGTTGTCATGATATATAGGCTATGGAATGATGTAGACACTTGCTTATACCAAAAAGGTAATCTCTTATGTCAATGGTTTCGGCCATTTCTAGTGAGGCAACCTAGAGTCCCTCACAGAACTTGTAGCGGCCTGAGCAGAGCATATTAGGAAGTTTTTAGGCTTAACTCTAAAAGCCATGAAAATCTTTAGAGATCGATGTTACGTATTCATGTTTTGTCATGTTACATAGGTAGTGGAACGATGATCGACATTTGCCTATGCTCGGTAGGCAATCTGTGATGTCAAAATTTGGCCTTTTCTGTGAGGGAGAGTCTTCACTGAACCTTACGCGGCCTGATCTTCAAGGTTGAAAACGATCGATGCATCATTTTCAATCATACAATGCCATAAGAATAGACTTTGTTGTAGTTGTTTTTCCGATAGAGCGATCTTCAAGTTTCAGTTATTTGCCATAAGAATGGACTTTGCTATAATTGCTTTGCCAATGGAGCAAACTTCAAGTTTTAAGTGTTTACTGGTTTATGTAGGGAGATTTACAAGGTTACTTCAAAATTGCAAGGATCTTTTGGGAGATCGACGCTTTTGAAGGGACCTTTACCTAATCCAATGACTAAGGGGCTAAGGCCCAAATTCCTTAAAGGGCAGCGGCCCACACTTCATTGCAAAGGGGCCAAGGCCCAAATTCCTTAAGGAGCGGTAGCCCACACTTCATTGCAGAGGGGCTAAGGCCTAAATTCATTAAGGAGTGGTAGCCCACACTTCATTGTAGAGGGGCCAAGGCCCAAATTTCATTGCTCAGGGGCCATGACCCAATTTCATTGCAGAAAAGCCAAGGCCCAAATTCATTTGCTCGGGGCCACGACTCAATCTTGTTGCTCAAGGGCCACGACCCAACTTCATTGCTCAGGGGCCATAACCCTATCTCATTTGCTCAGGGGCACGACCCAATTCCATTGGTTAAGGGCCATGGCTCAACTTCATTACGTAGGGGCCACAGCCCAATCTCATTGCTTAGGAGTCACGACCAAATCTCATTGCTTAAGGGCCATGGCCCATCTCATTGCTTAGGGGCCATGACCCAACTTCATTGCTCAGAGGCCACGACACAATCTCATTGCTTAGGGGACATGGCCCAACTTCATTGCTTAGGAGCCACTGCCCAATTTCATTACTCATGGGCCACAGCTCAACTTCATTGCTCAGGGGCCACGGCCTAATCTCATTGCTTAGGGGCCCCATGGCCCAATCTCATTTGCTTGGGGCCACGGCCCAATTCCATTTACTTGGGGCCAAAGTCCAAATTTCTCTTGCTAAAGGGTGACACATCAATCTTTGTTTCAAGATTGGTATGGGATGAGACTTTGTTTGACATTTTTGGAGATAATGTATCACCTCTAGTTTTGTTTAGCCGTGAATGGCATTTGTTGGAGATGATGCTTCATCTCAATTTTTATTGGGAGGTGACAAGTCATCTCCAATCACAATTGATAGGAGATGATGCATCATCTTTGATTTTTCTTGGGAAGATAATGTATCATCTCCAGCTTTGCATGGCTGTGAATGGCGCTTTACTGGGGATGATATTCCATCTTAATTTTGTTTTGATTGTTCCTTAATCCCAGAGTCGTCGACAGGTGTGCAGAATATTTTGTAGTGAGACTGAAGATGCTTTCAATGGTTGACAATGCTATTTGATTGATGATTGAGCTTTGAAGCATGGATTGGTTAAACTTTGCATTTGCATTTGCTTTTGAAAGAGGTTTTGGAAATTCATTTTCTGAAATCTACCATGTACTTTTGAAAACTAAGTCCCTTAGGGTTCTTGAACATCAGAGATGACATGTTGTATTACTCTTGAATACATAGGGTCATGTTTTCATATGATATGATATCATGCTTAGTTTGGGAAAGGTATGAAAGGTTTGTAAGTTCTGAATACTGAATGTGCCTCTCTTGAGAGATTGAGACTACCAGCCTATGTTTGAGGTCTTTGTTCTTGTTTTGTCAAAAGATGGTCTTTGAAGATGTGTGCTCATGACTTGACTAGCTTGACTTGACTCAGGGTGTCATTTTTAGTTTTCACCTTAAGTGTTAACATAACTTTGCTCCCTTTTTTTCTCCTGTTTACCAGGATTGGGTCAGAGTGTCGTTTTCAGTTTTCACTCTAAGCTTGTAAAATTTCTTTTTGTCTTTGTCCATTTTTTGCCCCTGTACTCAAACAAGTCTGGGCTTTTTGGAAGGTGACTGGACGAGGTACATGCTCTTGTTTCAAGTTGGTTGAATGTTTGACTTGTGTATTGTTAACTTTTGCTCAGAATTTCTCACAATGCTAAGAGGTTTGAATAGCTACTTTCTTGAATGAATAGTGCTAAATGATGTCAAGGTATGTCTTTGAGTAGGCGAAATTGGGATTTGGAAATATAGATGTGAATGGCTCTTGATTCGAGGCTTATTGCAAATTGACAATTATGGTTCTCTATAAAATGCCCATTTCTTGAAGAAGATTATGGTTCTGCACAAGAAATTTCATGTTTTGGGAGAAAATCATGGTTCTTTATAAATTTTCTATGTTTTGAAGAAAATCATGGTTCTCTATAAAATGTCCATGTGTTAAAGAAAATCATGGTTCTCTAAAAAATCCTTGATGCTTTTAGCGAAAATCATGGTTCTGTATAAGCTTTTTATTTGCTTTCTTTTTTTTTTCTTTTGTTGAACCATTGATTCTTTTGTCTTGGATTTGTAGAGATTAACATGATTATGGAAATGCAAGAGCAAATAGGTAGGAAAATGTTTCAGCAAAATGACCGTTCAAGATTTTTTCATTTCAAGCTTTCTAACAGAAGTCAGTTTTACAGTAATCAAGCAAAGAACCTTTTGACTTGGTCTAAGTTTACAAATCTGAGGAAGTCTTCCCTGTCCATTTTTCCCAATAGTAGTGCCCCACTGGAAAACTTTGTTTGACAATGAAAGGTCCTTCATAGTTTGGGCAAGGTTGCCCTCGTGGTGGCTGCTCATGTGGAAGGACCTTCTTGAGAACTAAGTCTCCTTCTTTGACATCGCTAGGTCTGACCCACTTGTTGAATGCTATAGCCATGCACCTCTGATAGGCTTATCCATTGCTCATTGCTTACAATCTCTTCTCATCAATAAGGTTTAGTTGATCATTTTGAACTCGTGCCTATTTTGACTCTGGAATCTTTGCCTCGGCTAGCATTCAGAGACTTAGAATTTCAACTTTAATTGGCAGGACTGCCTCCATGCCATAGACTAATGAATAGGGGGTTTCCCCTGTTGAAGTGTAAATTGAACTTCTGTAGGCCATAAGTGCATATGACAACATTTCATACCAATTGGAGTGATTAACAGTCATTTTCTGTAAGATCTTCTAGAGGTTCTTGTTGGTTGCTTCTATTGCTCCGTTTATCTGTGTTCTGTATGGAGATGATCGATGGTGGTAAATCTTAAAATTTTTGCAGAGTAGTTTAAGATCCTTTCCCACAAAATTGGTTGCATTGTTAGTGATGATTTTGTTGGGAACACCATATCGGCAATGATGTCTCTCTGCATGAATCTAATTGTGTTCTTCATTGTGACTGCTGTTAGAGATACTGCTTTGACCCATTTAGTGAAATAGTCAATAGTCATAATGATGTACAAATATCCATTAACGGCCTTCTGAGGCATAGGTACTATCACATCAATTCCCCACATGAAGAATGGCCAATGAGTAGTCAGGTTGTGCAATTTAGAAGCTGGTGCTTTGATGACGTTGGCATAAGACTGGCAAGTGTGACACTTCTTTACATGTTGACAGCAATCCATTTCTATGGTTAACTAGTAGTAGCCTAGTCGAAGGATCTTCTTGGCAAGCATGAGCCCATTCATGTGCGGGCCACATTCTCCTTCGTGGATATCTTCAATGATAGTGGAGGCTTCAGCTTCATTTATACATCTCAAAAGAACATGATGAGGGGACTTCTTGTACAGGGTCCCGCCATGTAAAATGAATTGAGTTGCTAATCTTCACAGAGCACGTTGATCATTCTTGGATGCCATAGATGGAAGAGTCTGATCTTCTAGATAATTCTTGATGTCGAGGAACCACGGCTCCTTGTTTAAATCAGTAGTTGTAATATGGAGGCAATAAATTGGCTCATTTCTCCGTTCAATCTCAATTGGTGTTATGTCTGCCCCTTGAGATGTTAATCATTGAAGCTAATGTAGCCAAAGCACCTGTAAAGCTATTCCTTCTTCTACCAATGTAATCAAAAGTCAAATATTCAAAGCTCTTAGATAAGATATGTAGACATTTATGGTAGTCTAGGAACTTCTCTCGGATGAACCAATCTCCGGTTGCTTGGAAGATAACAAGTGTTGAGTCTCCATAGACTTCTAATTCATCAATGCTAAGATCAATGGCTGCTTTCAAACTGATGATGTAAGCTTCATACTTGGCTATGTTGTTGGTGCATTGAAAGTGTAGCCTTGTGGTGATTGGAATGAGGATACCTGTAGGGGAAATGAGCATAACTCTAATCCTGCAACCTAACTGATTGACGGCTCTGTCAAAGCACATCTTCCATTTGACTATCTTGCTTGATTTAACTTCAACACAAAGTATGTGTTCATCAGGGAAGTCCAATTTTAAGGATGAAGGTTCATCTGCTAATCCATCAGCTAGAAAATCGGCTATGGCTTACCCCTTGATAGCTTTCTGTGAGACATATGTGATGTCGAATTCTGATAGCATCATGAGCCATCAAGTAGTTCTTCTTGTAGTTGCTGACTTCTCAAATAAATACTTGATGTGATTTATCCGAGATATCAGAAACACTTTGTATGAGAGAAAGTAGTGTCAAAGCCTTTTGATGATATAGACTAGGGAGAGACAGGTCTTTTCAAGAGGCATGTATTTGGTTTCATAGTCAACGAAACGCTTGCTCAAATAGTAAATGGCATGTTCCTTCTTCCTTATCTTGTCATGTTATCCTAGCACACATCCCATGGAGTTGTCATGCACAATCAGATACAGAATCAACGGGCGGTCTGGTTCTGGAGAATCAACATAGGTGGGCTTAGCAGATAGTTCTTAATCTTGTCAAATGCAATCTAGCAGTCATTGTTCCACTAAGTTGGAATATTCTTTCTTAGTAGCTTGAATAAGAGTGAGTTAAGCAATGAAACGACTGATGTATTGGATATGGCCTAAGAAACTGTGTATATCCTTCTTTGTGTGAGGTATAAGCATTCTAATGATTCCTTTGGCCTTGGATGGATCAACTTCTATGCCTCTTTCACTGATGATGAAGCCCAGCAATTTCCCATGGGAGGCTCTAAAGATGCATTTGTTAGGGTTCAGCTTTAGTTTGTATTTTCTGAGACAGACAAACAACTTCCATAGATGGCTCAGGTGATCTTCTTTGTGACGGGATTTGACAATCATGTCGTCAACATAGACCTTTATCTCTTTGTTGATCATGTCATGGAAAAAGGTAGTCATGGCTTGTTGATATGTTGTCCCTACATTCTTGAGACCGAAGGGCATTACTTTGTAACAGAATGTGCCCTAAGGAGTTGTGAAAGCAGTCTTTTCACGATCCTCTACTAACATCTTGATCTGATTATAGCCTGAGAATTAGGCCATGAAGGACATCATCTCATGTGCGGTTGTACTATCTATGAACACATCAATGTGAGGTAGAGGGAAGTCATATTTGGGACTGACTTTGTTTAGGTCTCTATAATCTATGCACATTCAGACTTTTCCATCTTTCTTAGGTACAGGGACAATGTTGGCTACCATTGGGGATTTGGATAGATAAAAGGAAGCATGTGCCTAGTTGCTTTTGAATTTCTTCTTTGAGGGCTAGAGACCTGGTCATAGACACCTAGGCTTTTGCTTAATGGGATGAATATCTGCGTTACTAGGAAGCTTAAGGGTGACAACATCTATGTCCAAACCAGGCTGTTGTTTCGATTCTTTGAAAAACTTTATTTTTTGATTAATTTTTTTATATAAAAATACAGATCATGAACATTATTTCTCCCATGATCACCATACGAAATACTAGGATTTAATCAATAAATATTAAGAAGAATACCTCAAAGGCTAAACCAGACATAAGACAATGATCCAACCCGGTCTCCAAAGCATCCACACCTGCTCTAGAATTCTCTGCGCTTCTCTTACTTCCAGAAAAGTTACGGGGCCCCATCTGAACGTGGGTACCTCTATATATTAAGTATTTAAGAATCAAAAGTAAGCCTAGGGGGTGTGGGATTCTTCTGGGATTCTTATCCTTAGGCTGTGGGGCCCAATATCCTTAATTAAGTCAAACTGCATTAAGGACACCCTATCTTTTGTTAATTACAAACTGACACACCACTAATTGCAATAATCCCTGTTACATA
>JAOXJP010228278.1:0-25143 GCA_025762735.1 Platanus orientalis | reverse complement strand
ATTTAGTAGTGAAGAATAAACAAGTTTTGAAGATTTGGGTGTTCCAAAGGTGCGGCTGTAGCCATGTTGTTCTCCAAGGGTTGATGCCACTCATGGCTCCCTTTTTTTTTCTTCTTCCATAGGTGTAACCACAAGCTCCCTTCTCTCCCTCAAGGTAAATCTCCATTCTTTTTTGTTCTCCTTTTGTTTCTTCCCAACTTTATCTTTCTTTCTATACTACTCTTTTCTCATTCTTTCTCATATTCTTATTCTTCTTATTCTTTCTCTTGAAATCTCCATTAAAACACCTTCACTTTTATGAAATTCTTTGATTTGATCCATCAAATCTTATTGGAATTTCATGAAATTTTAACTGTAGAACCCTATCACACGTCAAAAACGACAATAAAATTTTTAGAATTTTTTGATGCATCAGAGGGGTATTTTAGTAATTTTCGGATTTTCTGTCCAAAATTACAAAAATACCCTTTTTGGGTCTTTTTCCTTATTTTCTTCTTCTTTTCATTCTATATTCTTTTAAACTCTATTTCTGCTATTCTATTATCAATTTTCTCTTATTTTTGTGGTTACTTTAAGTACTAAATTCAATTCTTGAAACTTTGCTTCTACACTTTAAATCTAATCATTATTTGAGGGCTTTGGAATTACTCTACATCAAATTTTGGTATCTTCTCCCTTGTGCTGCATTGCAGTCCCAGTACATGAGGCTCCCGCCACTCCGGGGTTTGGGGAGGGTTAGATGTACGTAGCCTTACCCCTACAAGCAAAGATGCTGATTCCGTAATGTGTTATAATATGTACTATATATATATATATATTTTAAATTAACATTTTTCAGGATTTTTTAATTTTTAATTATTTTAAAAAATATTTAATTTTCCAAATATACTGAAAATATTGGAATGGAGAGCAAGGGTACTAATACTATATATAAAAAAATCAGATTAATCCATGTTCATTTGGTCTGATTTCTTGATTTTTTAACATGTTTTTCCTAATTTTTCAAAATAAAAAAAATTATATATAAAAAAAATGTTTGACTCCATGGAAGTGTAGATCAGGCATAGACATTATATTTATAAAATATCTACACTAAAAAGAGATATTGTTTAGGACTTATCAAAGTTTTTGTCGAAATTAGGGTTTAGAATTCAATCCTTAGTTTTGAGTCCAAATCTTTGTTTTTGATGTAAATGGATTAAATGGAGTCCTTAGATTTATTAATAGATACAAGATGCATAAAAAATTAAAGAAAAAAATGGAAGAGAATAAGGCTTCGGTCGATAATGAAACCGATATGTATCCACCAATACCTTTTAAAAAATAAAGGTTTTCAATACAAAAAGTACCTGGTATCATTGATACATATCGACATAACTGATACGTATCCATGATACCAATTACTTTTGAAAGTATCATACAGTTTCATTTTGGAAAACTCTGAAACTGATATGTATCGACCAAAACTTGAAACCGTGGACTTAGCTGGATTGGAGCCGACTAATAACTTGGCTAAATATAGGCCCCAAAATATCAGTAACCCCACTAGAATGGAACTGAATGGGAACCTTGCTTTGATACCAAAATTGATGCAGCATACAAGCTTCTAACGCCTCGGGCCAGGGGGTTCATTCGCTCACTAATCCTGGCCCTGGAAAATCCCATAATGTTGTAGTGGAGGCTTCTACTGGTTGTTTTTATCCTGTGTATTCAAATTCGTATCCTACTTTGTATGACAATCAACCTCTGGGTCAGAGGCATGCTTCCAACTCCTTCCCCAACAAATTTTGTTTTAAAAATTTTCAATTCCCTCTATGCTAATCCCCAGGTTCAAAACAATTCTTTTCTCTTTTTCTCTCCGTTTGGCAAACACTAAGGGACAGTCTTGTTTCTTGAATATGGAATGCTATAATGCTTCGTATGAAGGTTTGATATGAAGGGAATGGGGTGAAGGAAGAGAGGATGGTCAGGGCGAGATGTGAAACATTAAAGCAAAAAGGGTGGATGTTTTTATTGAAAACATGAGATTAAAAGTGTATGATGTGGAAGGAAATACTGTGCTTTTATCCAACTACATGGAGGACCCTGTGGAGGGACTGAATGAGAAGGCTAAGAGGGCACCAACCAAAGGGATAAGGGAACTTTGGAATTTGGAATGGGATATAATGATGGGACTGATTCAGCATGTTTGGATAAAACGGCTAGGTTGGGAAAGGGAAAATGTGTGGTTACCCTATGAAGATTATGTCTTAGAATGTTCGAGGGGTGGGTGGTGTTGAAAAAAGATGGGTTGTGTGGGAATGCATTAGAAGGTAAAAGCTTGATTTGGTGGTCTTGTAGGAAATGAAAAAGGAGAAGTTTGTTCCTCTGTTAATTCACAATACAGTGGGAAGAGAGTTATCTTCTTGGATCGAGATCCCCTCTTGTGGTGCAGAGGGGGGTGTTTTATTAGCATGGGATCCTTCAGTGATTAATAAGGTGGACGAGTTGGTGGGGTCTTTTTCCATCTCCATAGGGTTTGTGGAAATATCGTTTGGGTTGAGTGGATGTTTATAGGGTTTACGATCCATCTTCTCCTTACAACTGACACCTATTTTGGGAAGGGCTTTTTGATGTGAGGTTATTGGTGGGGTCCGTGGGTAATTGGGGGCAACTTCAATGTTATCAGATTTGTCCATGAAAATAACAATCCTACTCGGGTCACTAGAAGCATGCAGGATTTTGAGGCTTTTATTTATGATTGCTCTCTTTGGGATTGCCCTCTTTTTAATGCCAAATTCACTTGGACCAACGAGCGTGACCCCCCTACATTGAGTAAGTTGGATAGATTTCTTGTTTTGAATGGTTGGGAAGAGCTTTAGCCTCGTTTATTTCAAGAAGGTATTCTGAAGATTGTCTCGGATCACTGGCCTATAATGCTGAAGACTTTGAAGTTAAGTTTCGGTCCTTCCCCATTTAGGTTTGAAAAAATGTGGACTCTTTATCATTCTTTTCATGATAGTGTGAGAAGGTGGTGGGAGGGGTGTGTGGTCGATGGTTGGGAGGGATTCCAATTTATGAAATTACAATATATCAAGAAGAACTTGATTGAGTGGAATCATAATTCTTTTGGGAGGTTGACTGTGAAGAAAAATGGGATTTTGAATGATATCCATGCGATTGAAAATATGGTCGATGAGGACAAGAAATTTCCTTTGGGGATGGTGGATAAGAAGAATGAACTTCTAGCCAACTTGGAGGTGATTCTTAGGTGCGAAGATATTCGTTGGAGCCAAAATGCCAAGTGTAAGTAGATTAAGGAGGGGGATAGGAACACCAAGTTCCTTCATAGGGTTACGAATGGACAAAATAGGAAAAACTCTATTTCCAGGCTTGTTATCGAAGGGGAGATGGTGGAAGATTTGGATAGAATCAAAGAGAAAACTATTCGGTTTTATGCTTCTCTTTACTCTAGGGAGGAGGGTTTATGTTCTGTTATTGACAACTTGTTTTTGAAGTCATTGGGGTCGGTTGAAGTGGAGTCTCTGGAAGTGGCTTTTTTTGGAAGAAGAAATTAAAGAGGCCATCTTTGGAATGACAAAGGACAAATCCCTTAGGCCGGATGGTTTCTCCATGGTTTTCTACCAAGAATGTTGGGATTTCATTAAATATGATCTGTTGAAAGTTTTTGAGGAATTTTTTATGAGCAGTATCATTAACTTGGGGGTTAATGCTACGTTCCTTGTGCTCATCCTGAAGAAAGGAGTGTCAGAGCTATCAGTTTGGTCACCAACCTCTATAAAATTATTGCTAAGGTCTTGTCTTAATGGCTGCGAAAGGTTATGGAGAAGGTGGTGGATTCCTCCCAAGGTGCTTTTGTGAGGAGAAGAAAAATTATGAACATAATTCTTATTACCTCTGAATGTATAGATGAGATTAAGAAAGCGAAGAAGTCGGGGTTGGTTTGCAAGATTGATATAGAGAAGGCATATGACAGAGTGGATTGGGGCTTTTTGCGGTGGGTGCTCATTAAGAAAGGTTTTGGTGATAGATTGATTAGATGGATTATGGAATGTTTGGATCACTCGCATTTCTTTATTATGCTTAATGGAGCCTCAAAAGGCTTCTTTAGTTCTTCCCGAGGAATTCAGCAAGGCGATCATTTATCCCCGTTCTTTTTTACCTTAGTGGTCAATTCTTTTACTGCTCTAATGTTTAAAGCCATGACCAATTCCCTGATTGATGGATTTCGTGTGGGGAGAGATGGAGTTTAGGTTTCCCACTTACAATTTGCAGATGACATTATTTGCTTTATTTTAGATTTAGATGAGCAAGTGATCCATTTAAAATACATTCTAAAGATTTACGAGACAATCTTAGGGCTTAATGTAAATTTTTTGAAGTCCATCTTGGTGGGGATTGTGGTTCAAGATAGTGTTGTTTGTTGGTATGCCCAATTATTGGGTTATAGGATGAAGCATTGGCCGTTGAAGTATCTTGGAATGCCTTTGGGTGGTAGCTAGAAATCTTGTACTTTCTGGGACCCGGTGGTGGAAAGGGTGAATAAGAAGTTGTCCGGTTGGAAAAGATATTTTATCTCTTTGGGAGGTAGAATCACTTTGATTAAATCCGCTATATCGAATAGAGAATATTCCTGTTTACTACATGTCCCTTTTCAAAATGCCCGCAGGTGAAAGTTTTGGAAAAGTGTCAACGGGATTTTCTTTGGGAAGGTGGTAGGAAAAAAAAAAAGCTCACTTGGTTAATTGGGAGGCATGGTTTAAAAACTCGGATCAGTGGACCAGATCGTTTAGACCCAAAACCGATCCGGGATTGGATCAGATTGTCTGGATCGGATCGTGGATTGGTGATCCACGTGTGGATCGTTTGGTCTAAACCCGATCCAAAGCCAAAAATTTCTAAAAAAATTCCTATAAATTTCTAATATTCTTCTAATGTTTTTTATGAAAAGTTTGAATGAAAAAACTCAAATTTAGGTATGTTAGGTGCATCATAGATGAACAAATGCTGTTAAAAGCATGTATATTTATAAAGATGAAGATTGAATATTTCATAACCAGACATCCAATATGATTACTTCTAGTGCAAAAAAAACCAAACCATATACAAATACAATAACATCTAAATAATGGTGAACATAATTGTAGGCATGTTAAGTGCATCATACATTTATGAACAAGGTTACGAGGTTCGTATAAGTTTAAGATTTTAATTTGTAGGGGGGTTCCAAAGGGAGGCTAGTAGGGGGGTTTTAAGGGCCTAGCCCCCCCTTGGCAGGGTGTGGGGGTAGTGCCCCTGTTAGAAAAGTTGAGTGTTATATGGAAAATATGTAATCCACTTACTAGATTTATTGTTTGTTATAAGGCCATGGGGTTATCTCTTATATGTTATTTCAAAACTTTTAGGAATATTTATAGAGAATCAGAGAATGGTTTGCGCACTTTTGAAGAAAAAAAAAACTACTTTTAGGTTTTTATTTATTTTTTTATTTTTATCGTTTGATCCAAAATGAGTTTGTCTTGGATCAGATGATCCAAGGCTAGGATCGTGAGCTATAGGCCTAGATCAGACCGGACCTATCCGATCCCGATCGGGGATTAAACGATTTTTGAAACCATGCTGGGAGGTGGCCTGTCAACCTAAAGTTGATAGGGGTTTGGGATTTGGTCGCCTGAAGGATTGTAATGTGGCGTTGTTATCCAAATGGTTATGGAGGTTCTTAACTAAAAGATGGAGTTTATGGTATTCCATTATTCTTAGTAAGTATGGTTGTCACTTAAATGGATGGGACGTTAGCCTCTCAACAAATCGTTCTACGCCTTTGGTTTGGAAAAATATCATTGCTTTTTTCCCCATTATTGCTCCTCACCTCAGATTTGTTGTAGAAAATGGTATACCATTTGTTTCTGGAATAATCTTTGGTGGAATGATCAATGCCTCTCTTCTTCTTTTCCTAAACTTTTTAAGCTTGCTTGTAATAAGGATGCTAAGGTCTCAGAGGTGACTTCCTATTCTCCCTCTGGCCTCTCTTGGACTATGCCTTTTTCCAGGGACCTTTTTGATTGGGAAGTGGAATGGTTAGGTAAGCTTATGTTTAGTCTTAATGAGGTTTTCCTTTCTCCTTTGATGATCAAAGAGTTTGGGCCTTGGATTCGTCGGGGTTGTTTTCATTTAAATCTGTATTTCTTTCACTATTTCAATCAAATTCTTTTATTATTCCTTTCCCTGCTTCTGAGATTTGGAAGCCTCTTATTCCTCCTCAAGTAAAAGCCTTCTCTTGGATAGCGGCTCTTCATTGAATTAATACTATGGATAATTTATAGCGAAGAAAACCTCTTATGTTTCTCCACATTGGTGTGTGATGTGTAAAAAGGATGGGGAATGTTTGAACCATTTGTTTCTCTTTTGTAGTTACTCAAGGTCAGCTTGGAATTATTTTCTTACTAATCTAAATTGTTCTCGGGTGATGTCGAAAGACTTGGTGGACCTATTCACCATTTGGAGTGTTGGTGGTTTGGGGGAGAAAGACAGGCATTTCTGGGGGTGCCTGTATCATGCAATGTTATGGAAAGAGATGAACATAAGAATATTTGAAGATAAATATAAGTCCTTCAAGGAGGTCATTGATTCTATTATTTGGGAAGTTGGTAACTCGTTTTTTACTAGGGAGTTTCAAGGGTTGTCGACGACGGATTTTGTACATGATTGGAGGACTTGTATTTTGCTTAACTCTCCATTAAAGAATAGGCCCAACAATTGTTGGATGCCCCTTCCTCCCGGTATTTGCAAGCTTAATTTTGATGGTTCATTTACGGGAAATCCAGGACCGAATGGGTTTGGTTGTGCTATCTGGGACTGCCAAGGGGAGATCATTAGGATCCTTGCAGGGCCTCTTGGTGTAGCTGATTTTACCAAAGTTGAGGTCATGGGTCTTCTTATGGGGCTTCAGGAGGTTCGTGATTTACACCTAAATCCGACTTTAGTTGAGGGCGATTCCTCATTGGTGATTGGGTGGGGTTTGGGCTATTCCTTTGGTTCGTAGAAATACTCGCAATTTTCGTTCCTTCTTTTTCCTCTTTCAATAAAGTTGTTAAAAAAAAAAAAGAAAAAGAAAAAAGAAGGAAAGAAGAAGAAGAAAGAAGAGTACCTGCTGTGGTTAATCACCTACCTCACAATCCCTTGGACATCGCCATCCTTGGTTTTCAAGCTAAACACAAGAACTTAAAAGAGAGAAGTTTCATTCATTGAGAAAAAACCCCAAAAAGTTTATTCATCATAGTATAATAAAAACAATAAGCCCATAGAGTAGCTCTTTAGTTTCCTTACAATTCACCTTCTAACTTAAAACTCTAAATCCATATTTCTTTCGTTATTTCAATCAAATTCTTTTTAGGCTTGCTTGTATAAGGATGCTAAGGTCTTAGAGGTTATTTCCAACTCTCCCTTTAGCCTCTCTTGGACTATGCCTTTTTCCAGGGACCTTTATGATTGGGAAGTGGAATAGTTAGATAAGCGTATGTCTAGTCTTAATGAGGTTTTCCTTTCTCTTTCCTTTGATGATCAAAGAGTTTGGGATTTGGATCCATCGGGGTTGGTTTCATCTAAATCCATATTTCTTTCACTATTTCAATAAAATTCTTCCATTATTCCTTTCCTTACTTCTAAGATTTGGAAGCCTCTTATTCCCCCTCGGGTAAAAGCCTTTTCTTAGACAGTGTGATGCAGCAGCTGTGCACTGGTTGGACAATAAATACCTTCTTTGGAGGCCCAAGATCAAGGCCCAAGAAAGGGTTTGGAAAAGGCCTAATAGGCTTTCATAGTTGGTCCTTTAATTTATGGTTTTAGGGGTATTTTTGTCAGATTTTATCATACTAAGGGTGTTTTTGTAATAAAGCTTTTTAGCCAGCGTGTTAGTTACATTAGGATTAGTTTAGGCAATATTTGAATTTATTGATATTTGTTTAGATGTGTTGCATGACAACCCTTTAAATTAGTTTTTTTTTTTTTTTGAGTTCTAATAGAATTAGAACACATGGGATATTATAAAAGGGATAGATGTAAAGGTTGTAGGTAGTTTTTATTTTTGAGTTTGAAATTGGAATAAAGAATTGGTTATTTTGGGAGTCCACGACTTGGATAGTTGCAGGTTGGTCTCATATTCCACACGGAATCACTGTCATCTTCTTGATAGTTCCACATCATTTGGTATCGAAGCCAGGTTCCAACTAAGTCCTATCTAGTTGGGTTCTTGGGAATTTCCTTCTTTGGATTTTCTATGTCCTAAAATTTTTCAAGAGGCAAATATGGTTTACACCATTAATACGCTTTTCCAGTGTAGTGGATGAACATAGTGCAAACATTTGAGCTATAAAGAGTGATGTTCAGAGCCTCAGACAAGAATTGGGAGCCTTAGACTCCAAGCTCACATCTAGGATGGATCAAATGCATCAGGAGACACGCAAGATGTTTGTTGAGCTTATGGCTAAGTTGCCTCCTTTAGATGCATCTGCTACAGGTAATCAATCAGTTCCACCGGAAAATGATAGTAATCAATCTGAGTAGCCTCCTTTAGGGCAATCTCATAGTGTGCATGGTATTGGGACAAGTCATCAGACTCAACATGGGATCATTTATCCCAGGCAGGATCAGACCAGATATAAGCAACCTAGGATTAAGCAACATAGGCGTAGCTATAGAGATCGGGGTTATATGTATCATGCAGGTCATCATGAGTTGGATAGGCATGTGAGGCTAGAGGTGCAGGATTTTTATGGACATTAAGATCCAGATGCTTTCCATGATTGGATCCATAGTGTTGAGGCGTTTTTCACTTGGCATGATATCCTAGAGAACAAAAGATTACAGTTTGCTAAAGCCAAGTTGAAAGACATAGCTCGCATTTGGTGGGAGAATTACAAGGAAGAACATAGAAGACTGGGTATTCTGAGAAATTGGGAGGACTTGAAAGCAGCCATGAAGAGATGGTTTGAGATTCCAGGTTACAGGTAAAGAGCTCATCTGGAGCTTATGCAGTTGCAGTAGGGATCTACTATAGTTAAGGTGTACACATCCCAATTTTATCGCTTGTTGGCACGAGCCAAGATTAGATGGGAGGATGATGTTGTGGTGGCTATGTATAGGCGAGGTTTACATCCTCATATTGCGGCTGGATTGTGTTATTCTAAACTACCTTCCTTAGATGAGGCAGTGCAGAATGCTTATCAGGTGGAAGAAAGACTTTTGGGGATCCAAGCTAAAAGAACTTTATCTGATTGTTCATATAGGGTAGTGAGCTAGACATATGGTGGTTCCATGAGCAAGCCAGCATCTAGGCCTCAGCCTAGTGGAGCTTCTACACCACCTAGAGCCAGATAGTCAGAGTCTTCTAATCAAGGGGGTAGAAGGACATGTTTTAAATGTAGAAGTTTTAACCATATATCCCTAGTGTCCTCAATGTGTGGTTGGAGTTGCAGATAAGCAGGCTACATCTGAGAGTGATGAGGATATAGAGATGTACATGCCGACTAAGGATATGATTGTGGAAGCTGAGAATGATCTTGCACAACAACGTTTGGACCAACGGGATGGTCCTATGCTTGTTCTCTGCCCTGTCTTGATGATGAAAGAAGTCAAAGATTCTGAGGATTGGAGGCGAAATAGTATTTTCCAGACCAGAGTTTGATGTAATGGACAACTTTGCTCACTTGTAATTGATGAAAGAAGTTGTGCCAATGTTGTGTCTGAAGAGGCTTGTAAGAAGTTGGATTTAAAGACTGAACCACATTCTGAACCATACAAGGTCACATGGGTAGACAATACTAATCTAAAAATTCGGGAAAGGTGCATGGTTACTTATAAGATTGGTGGGTTTACTGAGTAGGTTTTATGTGATGTACTACCATTTAAAGTATGTCATATATTACTTGGAAGACCGTGGTTATATGATAAAAAAGTACAGTACTGTGGTTTCAAAAAACACTTATTCTTTCTTGCATGATAAGAAGAGGGTGATTATGGTTCCTTGTCCAGACATGGGAAACATCAAGCTTAAGAAGACAACTGGATCATACTTGCTTCATTGGATTCCTGTAGGTGATGGTATCCTTGGACCCTATCCTAACTCAACGGAGTTGAGTTCTTTTTAGAGGGGGGAGTTGATGCAGCAGTTGTACACTAGTTGGACAACAAATACCCTCTTTAGAGGCCCAAGATCAAGGCCCAAGAGAGGGTTTGGAAAAGGCCTAATAGGCTTTCATAGTTGGTCCTTTAATTTCTGGTTTTAGGGGTATTTTTGTCAGATTTTATCATACTAAGGGTGTTTTTGTAATAAAGCTTTTTAGCCAAGGTGTTAATTACAATTAGGATTAGTTTTAAGCAATATTTGAATTTATTGATATTTGTTTAGATGTGTTGCATGACAGCCCTTTAAATTAGGTATTTTTTTTTTTGAGTTATAATAGAATTAGAACACATGGGACATTATGAAAGGGATAGATGTAAAGGTTGTAGGCAGTTTTTTTTTTTTTTTTTTTTTTAATTTTGAAATTGGAATAAAGAATTGGTTATTTTGGGAGTCCACGACTTGGACAGTTGGAGGTTGGTCTCATATTCCACACAGAATCATTGGCATCTTCTTGACAGTTCCATATCACAACGGCCTTTCATTGAATTCATACTATGGATAATTTACATCGGAGAAGACCTCTTATGTCTCTCCACATTGGTTTGTGATGTGTAAAAAGGAGGGGGAATCTTTGAACCATTTGTTTCTCTTTTGCAATTACTCAAGATCAATTTTGGAATTATTTTCTTGCTAATCTAAATTGTTCTTGGGTGATGCCTCAAGACCTGGTGGACCTAATCACCATTTGGAGTGTTGGTGGTTGGGGGGAGAAAGGCAGGTGTTTCTAGGGGTGCCTGTATCATGTATGCACAACTTTCTTCATGTTTGATTGGGTGGAAAGTTCTAGAGATGGAAAATGAGTTTTCCCAACAACTTTTTAACTTTCCAGAAAATGGAGATCGCATTTTCCATAAAAAAATGTCGGATTGTTGTATTTCCTCTTGGAAAACTTTAAAAAATTTTAACTTCCCCTCAACTTTCCAATGGCAACCAAACACCTTTTGGAAAGTTGAGGGAGATCATATTTCACTTCACTTCACTTCACTTCAATTCAATTCTCCAACTTCCCATACAATCAAACAGAGCCTCAAGGAGGTCATTGATTCTATTATTCGGGAAGTTGGTAGCTGTTTGTTTGTGACCAAGGAGTTTCAAGGGTTGTCATCGACGGATTTTGTTTGTGATTAGAGGACTTGCATTTCAATTAACTTTTTGTTGAAGAATAGGCCCATCAATTGTTGGGTGCCCCCTCCTCCCAGTATTTGCAAACTCAGCTTTGATGGTTTGTCTATGGGCAATCCAGGCCTGAGTGGGTTTCGTTGTGCTATTCGGGATTCCCAAGGGAAGATTGTCAGGATCATTGTAGGGCCTCTTGGTGTAGCTGATTCTACCAAAGCTAAGGTCATGGGTCTTTATGGGGCTTTGGGAGGTTTGTGATTTACAGCTGAATCCGACTTTGGTTGAGGGAGATTCTTCAATGGTGATTGGGTGGGGTTTGGACTATTCCTTTGGTTCTTGGAAGTACTCGCATCTTATCCATGAAATCAGAGAAGTGGTGGATTCCTTAAATATTGTATTAGTTCATGTCCCAAGGTCCCAAAATGGGCTTACGGATAAAATAGCTAAATGGGGGATTGAATTGCCTAGTGTAGTGAGATCTAATGTAATGTCAGAGTTTTTGCTGTAGGCCCTCGGGACTCCTTGTTTTTGTTCCTTCTTTTTCCTCTTTCAATAAAGTCGTTATTTATCCAAAAAAAAAAAAAACAAATGAAAGAAGAAGAGAAGGAAAGAAGAAGAAGAAGAGTACCTGGTGTGGCTAATCACCTACCTCACAATCCCTTAGACATCATCATCATTGGTTTTCAAGCTATGCACAAGAACTTAAAAGACAGAGAAGTTCCACTTGTTGAGAGAAAACCCAAAAAAAATTATTCATCATAGCATAATCAAAACAATAAGGAGCAGCCCTTTAGTTTCCTTACAATTCACCTTCCAAAAACATAAAATAAACTCTATAAATCATAAGAAATAAACTTTCTAAGAAATACTTCTAAACAAAACTTTATAATTTTAGAAACTATGACTTCTATGACTCATTTTCGTCACTTGCTGATATTTGGTTAGTATTTTGGCCATAATTTCTCCAAATCACAAATCACATTGCATTATCAAAATCTTGGTCTCATTGGAAACCTTTCAAATGACATACGGAATTAAAACTTAAAACTCTTAATGGCAATAATCCAACTCAAATAAAGACTAATCAACAACTTTGACTTCAAATAATGTGCCAATGATGTTCCTCCATGTGCTTTTTCGTGTGGCCCCCACCAAGAGGCATGTGTGGCCCCCACTTGGCTCTAATGTGCATCAGTGTGTGTGTGTGCGATGAAGAAGATGCCAACCAATCTTGATTGTTATACAAAGACTGATAGGTTAGGATGATTACATTGATTGGATAGGCTTGAATTTTATTTGAGGAAGTCTGAAAGTCCTAGGTGGGATTCATTAGTCTCCCCACCCTGCACATGCAACATCTAGATTCAGGTGCCATTGGTTGATCATCTTTATAGTCTACAAAATTCTGTGCCTTCCTCTAAGAATGTCATCTTCCAATATTATCATGAGAACATCTAAAAAGCTTCTCACAGCAACAATTCTATCTGCCAATGCCCCTTGACCTGGTGGTTGCTGCATTGCCTCTCCTGGAGAAAGGTCACAGGTCAATCATCGATCTGCATTCTGCAGTGTATGTGTCAACGTATACATCACCTGCCTATGCTGTGGCAGCCAGCAGGCCCAAGTGGGGCTACCCAAAAAAAAAAAAAGCATTGTTTAATTTGTAAAAGGGTGGTCCAGTGTACGAGGCTCCCGCTAATGCAGGGTCTGGGGAGGGCAAGATGTACGCAGCCTTACCCCCATTTCTGGAGAGGCTGTTTCCGTGCTTGAAATCCACTCTAATGCTTGAAATTAAATTCAGGCTTTGGGAGAGAAATAAGGGCTCATATAGGTGCTTTTGCACAGGATTGGATTTTAGAGGTTAGAATATATAGCAGTGGGACAGGCCTAGAGAAGGTCAAGGTTCCCTTGGGTGGGTCTCAGGTCTCAACACCAGATCTTACTCTTGACACCTATTTGTTCAATGCTTGAATTTTAATTCTATAAAATTCAGGCATTAGTTACTAAGAGAAAATCCAACAGCTAGATTTCTTGAATTTGAGGCCCTAAGGGTTTTGGAAAAAATGTGAAATTATGCATGATGATAAGAAACATATATAAGAACAATATCAAAAATTGGGCTTTAGATTATGCATAAAAAAATCAAACCGAAAATCACAAATATTAGGCTGAACTAAGTCACCAAAGACCCAAATTTTAAGGTCTGTTTAGGGGGCCATCTCGAGGCCTTCCACAACTCATAAAATCACGAACTTAAATATACTAGTAGGCATACATGTCAAGCATAACATAGTAAAATTTGGGCTATAATAAATTTATGAAAAATTCACAAGAAAATCTACACTATAGTATGCTCAGAAATGAAAGCAAGTAGAAGTTGTTGAGCCTCTATTGTGTAACCCAAATTGAAGCAATGAATTAGCACCAATTGGACAGCATAACAGCTTGTAAAATGAACATATAAGCATGAAGATGAACCAAAAAAAAAGGTTTAGGCTTACCTTGGGTCCAAGGGGCTAGGGTTTGTAAAGAGCTTCTTCTTTTTCTTCTTCTTCTTCGTCTTCCTCTCTCTCTCTCTCTCTCTTTTAGGGTTTTGGTAGCCAACCCTTATGTGCATGAAATTTGGGCTATTTATAGCCCCAATTTTGGTGTGGTGGAGGGTTGAGATCAATCCTAAATCCATCTAGGTGGAGGGCTAGGATGGGTTTAGCAAAAATGAGGTGGAGGGTGGAGATTGATTTGCAATGGGTGGTTAAGATTCAAAGATTTGTGTTTAGTGACTTGGCAAAGGGGAAGGCTAGGATTAATTTGGGTGGATTAGGTGGAGGGTGGAGATAAATTAGTGCTTGTTCACTTGGATAGATGAGGTGGGCTAGGGGTAGCTTAGGATGCCTTTTGGTGGCATGTAGTTGGTTGCAGTTTTCAATGGAGGGGCATCAAGATGCCAATTGGGGGGGCCTAAGGGAAGCTTTAGGGATTTAAAACTCAACATTTAGATTTGAAGGTGAGGGCTGACGGTGCTCCATTGGGAGATCCCAATCCAAGGGGTGTCATGAGAGATTAAGACATTAAATGCCATTAATGAGCTAAGTTGAAAAGTCTTAGCTCATTAATGGATATCTATTGCTTTTAGGGTTTTCGAACCCCTTCTCTACCGTCAAGCCTAGTGAGCTCTTTAGCTCAGAAGTCGGCTGGTTTTTCAGTAGATCTCTACTACAGGCTATGTTTGGGAGATTTGAAGTTTTGGGAGTCCTAGAGCTACAAGTGCTGACAGATTGGCTGTCAAATTCTTGGGCAGTTACCGAGAGATTTTCGAAGCCAGGTCACTTGGAAAGATTAAGTTTTTGTAGCTATGTAGCTACCTGAAGGCTAGTGGAATTAAGTTGTCGGATATTCTCTGAAGCTGGAGTTTATGAAATGATTGTTTGAGGACAAGGGTGAAATTGAGAAAATGGGCTTGACCTTGCTACATTCCAAGTCTAGGAGAACTTTTGAGGGCATTCCGTGTGCTTAATATAGATGAAAAGTGCTTTATTTTAGCTTGAGCAAAAATGATGGCTTAGGATACAGAATTTCCGTAATTCAATGCGAACTTGATAGTTTGGAGGCCCTGAATTTACTGTGGGGTGTCCACTGATAGATTGAGTTTCTGAATTTAGGTGAACTCCTGCGAGTCGGTTAAACACCTGATTTGTTGCTCTTTTTGGAGTATTTGAGGGAATTTGAGAAAATAAGTTTCACGAAAGTTTATGCTCCTTAGTTTTTTGAAGGCCTCACAATTTTGAAGAGATGAACATTGACTAATCCTGATTTGGAGGTCTGGGGAACATTCTGGCTCCATATGAGCAAATGCAGCCCAAATTTTTTTTGACCCCTTAGGGAAGTTTAAGGTTTCATAGAGGTTCAAGATTTTGAAATTCTCTTCTCGGACCTGAAGATTTGAAGCTAAAGTCAAGGTTGAGATACAACAATTGATCTTTCTAAATTTGGAAATTGGATAAATTTTTGAGAGCTCTTGCAAGGGTCATTTCTTGGTTAGGGTTATCATAAGTTGAGAAATTGGCTATTACCTTTCTCAAGCAACATCTACTCTATGATAAATTCCTCATAGTTGGGAGACTCAAGAATGTATATGATATGAATTACAATATTTGGGTGATAGGAGAAGCTTTGGGAATCCTTTGAAGGTCTAAGGGTAAATTCTTTGAGGTAAAAAGAGTAAAATGGTAATTTTTTGTTCGTGGATCGAAAAATGTGACAATGAGAATTCTTCGCCTGTGATGCTTCACAACAAGAAGTCTTATATAAGCAAGAGAAGTTCAATGATCTGAGTGGTAGATAGTGAATTTTGGGCTTTTGAAGGTGAAAGGGCAAAATGATAATTTTTCCACCTGTGATTCTTTGCTGTAGAAAGACTTACAGAGGTTGAAAAGATTGTTGATAACATGGGTGGAGTTCTTAAATGTAGACCCCCAAAATCCTGATGATGCTTTTGTGAGAGATTAGGGTTTGACCTGAAATGGTTCATTTGGGTTGTAATAAGGTGCTTTGATTGGTTCATTTACCACCAGAGTATCCAAAAAGACTTCTTCGGGAATGCCTAACCTCTTAAAGTCTAGGTTTGCTCTTCCTAAACTAAGGGTGCTTAGAGTCTTGATGCCTAAAAGTTGTCCTGCTGTCCTTATGCTATCAAATGACCTGAGTCAAAATTTGGGTTCTGACAGATGCCCCTCTTTGGTATGTGTGGCTTAGCTGCATATAACAAAGAAGGAATACCCTAATTTTGACTTGGGAGAGACCATGTTTCTTCCTTGCATGTAACTTATGGATATTGGGTGGGTAGTTTTCGCAATATAGAATAGTTTTGGTTTGAATGTAGTGACGGGTTGAATTTGTCCTTGACTTTGGATCAATGTTTTGAAATGAATTTTCTTTTGAAATGCCTTCTTGGGTTGATGAAGGTGGACTCCTTCAGTGTTTTGTAAATTCCAATTTTCAAAAGTGGGTGTCCATTGTGGAGGGACCTTCCTTGTTTTAAAAATATGGGCTATCCACGAGTTATATGCAAGTAATCGACATTTTCTCTAGCTTCTTAGGTGTTACTGTTAGCATATGCACTGCATCGAGAGACATGTAAATCATTGACATCGACCGCAACTACTTAAAACATTACGGAAAATAGATCATGCAAAAGTTGTAAACATATTAACCATTTAGATGACTTATGCACTTGTGTTGCTTCTAGCTAGCCTGATGATTTTAACTGGTATGAGTTAGTTGAGGTTCACTATGAAATTTGCATGTTAATATGTTTTGCATTTGCTGCATTGAGTGATCATTGATTCATTTGTGAAGTTGATTGCTCGTATGTCATTTTGTGATTATCCTTGAGAGTTTTAATGGGACATAACAAGGGATGTTAATGAAGAGCCCTAAAAAAGCTATGAAAAATATATGTAATCATGATTGAACACTGCTGAATTTTACATAAATCATGGTACATATGGGCTAAATATCACTTCTGAAGACATGTGTGGCTTCACATCAGTCATGATACCTAGCAGGATTGATTTACAACATAACCCTTGACCCACTTAGGCAAATGTTGTATTTTATAGGACTCACAGAGAGATTTTGGGAGCTCTCTCTAGAAAAGCTATGGGACCTTAGAGGGTCAGTGCTACATATCTATAAAGTAATGGCTACATAAGCTATGGATTGATCCATGACAATATTTTAGTCCCACTTAAACATTGTCAAGGTAGGGTGATGTGCTAGGAAGAATTTATAACGACTCTCCTCAAAGTCATGATGGGATCCCATAGGACCGGGTGTTGTGCCTTGCCCAGGTGATAGCAGTCTTTACTAAAGTAGGTATAACACACAATGTTTGAGGGTGAATGCAACACATGCTTATGTCCCAAAAAGCAAGTGTCACAGAAGTCGGTGCTAACAGGTCGGTTTGTTGAGCGGTCACCGTCAAAACTTACAAAGAAATGTTGTTGCGCTCTTTCCTGAGAAGCTATGGAAGGTTTTTTCTCACAAGTAACCCATGCTATAAATCACTACTTAAGCTTGATAGTTGTTTAAACTATGACCAGATGTTAACATTTCATATACTTGATGGATTTCCGAAGTGTGGCATTACTCATCGTTCGATGCCAAGTTGATGTCACCGGGTGGTAGTTAATAAATCATGTGGAAGATAAAGTACTAAACAAAGTGGTCAAAGCAGGTAAGCCGTTCAAAAGTATGGACTGGGCTATGCCAAAATTTGAACTGGAAGGGTGGCATGGTTTGGATATGTAGAGAAATGTTATGAGCTCTTTCCAGAGAAGCAGTGGTGGGTTTTTCTCACGAGTACGCCATTTGCTACAAGGAGGATTCTTCAAGCATGATAGCAATCCAGCTATAGCCTTAGGAATTACACAATCTTTATAGATTGAGTTGTGATGCGTGTTTATGTCCTCATCAACAGACATCATAGGTGGGTCATACCCTACAGTGGTCCCATCTTTGACAAAGTGTAAGTAGAGGACCGATCGGGACTGAAGATGTTGTTGCGTTATCTCCAGAAGCTGTGGGGGTTGTGATAACAATGAACCCAATGCTATGTATTATACATAACTCCCTAACAGTATTAACTCTAAGATAATGCGTAGACTATGAATCAAAGTGTAGCATTTAGCTATGTCAGAATAACCCGGATGCTACTCGGCAATTTGTTTATGATTTAGGGATTATCGATAGGGCTTGTGGAAAACTTTTTGGGCTTGTTTCGATAGCCATGGGATCTTAAGAGACTGGTGCTACACATTTGTTTCAACCATCAAATCTGCAAACATGGTTGGCATAATATGCAGGCTATGACGTGATGATGCCTACCTACACCCCAGATAGGCGGTTTCTCTGTGAATGCCTTTCTATAGAGTCGGGGATCGACTCAACTTAGCAAACCTAAGAGGCCTACATGAGGTATGCTAGGAGGTTTTTAGGTTTACTTTGAAAGCCATGGAGATTCCGAGGAATCAGTGTTATATATCTGTTTCAATCAATTTCCAAAGATGATTGTCATGGTATATAGGCTATGGATTGAGGTCAACATCTGTCTATACCTAAGTAGACAGTCTACTATGTCAATGGTTTTGACCATTTCTGGTGAAGCAACCTAGAGTTCCTCACCGAACCTGTAGTGGCCTGAGCAGAGCATATCAGGAAGTTTTTGGGCTTAACTCCAAAAGCCATGGAGACCTCTAGAGATTGGTGCTACGTATTCATGTTTGTCATGTTACGTAGGTAATGGAATGATGATCGACATTTGCCTATGCTCGATAGCCAATTCGTGATGTTGAAATTTGGCCTTTTATGTGAGGGAGAGTCCTCACTAAACCTTTACGCGGCCTAATCTCAAGTTTGAAGATGATTGATGCATCATTTTCGATCAAACATTATCATAAGGATGGACTTTGCTACAGTTGCTTTGCCGATGGAGCGGTCTTCAACTTTTCAGGTGCTTGCCATAAGAATGGATTTTTGCTGAAGTGATGAGTAATCATCAAATAGCTTTGTTGATGGAGCAGGCTTCAGGTTTTAAGTGCTTACCATAGGAATAGACTTTGCTGAAAGTGATAACTTGTTGTTGGAGTGCTCTGCCGATAGAGCGGGCTTTAGGTTTCAAGTGCTTGCCATAAGAATGGACTTTGTTAAGGGTGATAACTTGTCACCTGGGTGCTTTGCCGTCAGAGCGAACTTCAGATTGCAAGTGCTTGCCATAGGAATGGATTTTGTTGAGGGTGATAACTTTTCACCGGAGTGCTTCACCGATGGAGTGGACTTCAGGTTTCATATGCTTGTTGATTCATAATGGGAGATTTACTAGGCTTACTTCAAAACTACGAAGGTCCTTTGGGGATCAACGTTATTTTGAAGGGGCCTTTACCTAATTCCATTATTGAGAGGCCGAGGCCTAAATTTCTTAAAGGGCAATGGCCCGTCATTCATTGCTCAGGGTCCGGGGCCTAGATTCCTTAAAAGGTGGTGGCCCGTCTTTCATTGCTCAGGGGCCGAGGCCCAGATTCCTTAAAGGTTGGTGGCCCGTCATTCATTGTAGAGGGCCCGAGGCCCAAATTTCTTAAAGGGCGGCGGCCCGTCTTTCATTGCTCAGGGGCCGGGGCGATGGCTCGTCTTTTACTGCTTAGGGGCCGAGGCCCAGATTCCTTAAAGGGTGACGGCCCATCTTTCATTGCTCAGGGGCTGGGGCCCAGATTCCTTAAAGGACAGCAGCCCATTTTTTCTTGCTCAAGGGCCAGGGCCCAGATTCCTTAAAGGGTGGCAACCCATCTTTCATTGCTCAAGGGCCGGGGCCTAGATTCTTTAAAGGGCGGTGGCCCATCTTTTCTTGCTTAGGGGTCGGGGCCTAGATTCCTTAAAGGGCAGTGGCCTGATCTCTTTACTTAGGGACCACGGCCCAATTTCTTGCTTAAGGGCCATAGCCCAATCTTTTTGCTCAGGGGCCGGGGCCCAATTTCTTTGCTCAAGGGCTGAGGCCCAATTTCTTGCTTAGGGGCCATGGCATGATCTTTTTGCTCAGGGGCTGGGGCCTAATCTCTTGCTTAGGCGCCACGGCCCAATCTTTTTGCTCAGGGGCTGGGCCCAATTTCTTGCTTAGGGGCCATGGCCCAATCTTTTTGCTCAGGGGCCGGGGCCTAATTTCTTTGCTTAGGGGTATATGCCCCTATTTCATTTGCTTGGGGGCCACGACCCAGGTTTTTATTCCTAACAGGTAACACATCAATCTTTGTTTCAAGATTGACACAGGATGACACATTATTCTGAGAGATAATGTATTATCTCCAGTTTTCCTTAGCCATGAGAGGCGCTTTACTAGGGATAATATTATATCTCGATGATTTTTGTTAGGAGGTGACAGGTCATCTCCAATCATTATTTGATGGGAGATGACACATTGTCTCTGTTTTATTTTGAGAGATGATGTATCATCTCCAGCTTTGCTTGGCCATGAATGGCCCTTGGCTGAACCATGAATGACCTTTTGTTGGAGATGATGCTTTATCTCGATTTGTTGTTGATTTGCTCCTTTATCCCAGAGTCATCAACAGGCGTGTAGAAGGCTTATGTAGTGAGACTGACAATGCTTTGAAAGGTGGACAATGCTGGTTGACTGATGACTAAGTTTTAAAGCCTGGATCGACTATTTTTTTGTATTTAATTTTGAAAGAAGTTTTGAAAATTCATTTTCTAGAAATCTTCCATCGAATTTTGAAAAACTAGGCCCTTCCAGGTCTTTGAACATTGAGGATGACCTATCGTATTACTCTTGAATACATATGGTCATATTTTCATGTGTTATGCTTTCATGCCTAGTTTGGGCGAGGTATGAAAGGTTTACAAGTTCTGAATGTTGAATGTGCTTTTCTTGAGAGATTGCAGTTTACATGCCTATGTTTAAGGTCTTTGTTCTTGCTTTGTCAAAAGATGGTTTTCGTAGATGTGTGCTCATGACTTGGTTGACTTGACTTGACTTAGGGTGCCATTTCTGGTTTTCACTCTAAGTGCTGACTTTATTTTGCTCCCTTTTTTGCTCCTGTTTACTAGGACTGGGTCAGAACACCATTTCTAGTTTTCATTTTGAGCTTTGCATTATTTCTTTTGTCTTTGTCCCTTTTTTGCCCCTATGCATGGACAGGTCTGGGCTTTTGGAAAGTGACTAGACGGGGTACATGCTCTTGTTCCAAGTTGGTTGAATGCTTGACTTGTGTATTGCTGACTTTGCTTAGAATTTGCTATAAAGCTTATATGCTTGAACAGTTGCTTTGCTAAATGAATGACTTATTGAAGACTTTGAGGTTTGCTTTTGGTAGGCAAGGACTGAGAAGGTAGGAAATCTGAATGTGAATGGCTCATGAGTAGAGGTTTATTGCAAAATTGACAATTATGGTTCTTTAGAAAATGTCAATTTCTTGAAGAAATTATGGTTATGTACAAGATTACCATATTTGAAGGATGTTGAGGTTTTTCATAAATTTTCATATTTTGATGAAAATAATGGTTCTTTATAAAATGCCCATGTATTGAAGAAGATTATGGTTATGTACAAGATTGCCATATTTGAAGGATGTCTAGGTTTTTCATAAATTCTCATATTTTGAAGAAAATAATGGTTCTTTATAAAATGCCCCTGTATTGAAGGAAAATCATGGTTCTCTACAAAATCATTGTGTGTTTTTGAAGAAAATCATGGTTCTATATAAGCTTTTTCTGTTTAGCTTTTGCTCTTTTTTTTTTGCATTCTTTTTTTCTTTTGTGCATTCTTTTCGAACCATTGATTTCTTTACTTTGAATTTGTAGATATGTACATGATCTTGGAAATGTAGAAGCAAATAGGTAGGAAAATGTTTTAGCAAAATGACAGTTCAAGGTCTTTTCATTTCAAGTTTCCTTAACATAAGCCTGTTTTTTAGTAGTCAAGCAAAGAACCTTTTAACTTGGTCCAAGTTTACAAATCTGGGAAAGTCTTCCCCGTCCATGTTTCCTAATAACAGTTCCCCACCAGACAGCTTCTCCTTGACAATGAAGGGTCCTTTGTAGTTCGGCCGAGGTTGCCCCCATGGTGCCTGCTCATGTGGAAGGACCTTCTTGAGAACTAAGTCTCCCCCTTCGACATCTCTGGGTCTAAACCGCTTGTTGAATGCTATGACCATGTGCCATTGATAGGCTTGTCCATTGCTCATTGCATGTAGTCTTTTCTCATCAATAAAGTTCAGTTGATTATGTTGAACCTGTGCCCATGCTAACTCTAGAATCTTTGCCTCGGCTAAGACTCGGAGACTTGGAATTTCAACTTCAATTGGCAGGACTGACTCTATGCCATAGACCAGTGAATAAGGTGTTGCCCCTGTTAAAGTGCGAATTGAAGTTCTGTAGGCTAGTTGGAATGATTATTAGTCATTTTTTGTAAGATCTTGAGATTTTTGTTGGCTACTTCTACTAATCCGTTCATCTGTGGTTTGTATGGAGAGGATCGATGGTGATGAATCTTAAACTTCTTGTAGAGAAGCTCAAGATCTTTTCCCACAAAATTAGTTGCATTGTCAGTAATGATTTTGATGGGAACACCATATCTGCAGATGATGTCTCTTCATATGAATTTAGCTATGTTTTTCATTGTGACTACTAATAGAGATACGGCCTTGACTCATTTGGTGAAATAGTTAATAGCCACAATGATGTACAGTTGTCCATTGGTGGCATTTTGAGACATAGGTCCTACTACATCAATTCCCCACATGGAGAATGACCAATAAGTAGTCAAATTGTGAAATTACGAAGCTTGTGCTTTGATGATGTTGGCATAAGACTGGCAAGTGTGGCACTTCTTCACATGTTGACAATAATATGTTTCCATGGTTGACCAGTAGTAGCCTAATATGAGGATTTTCTTAGCAAGCATGATCCCATCCATGTGTGGGCTACACTCTCCTCCATGGATATCTTCAATGATGGTACAGGCTTCAGCTTCATCTATACATCTCAAGAGAACATGATGAGGGGACTTCTTGTACAGGGTCCCACCATGTAGAACAAATTGAGCAGCTAATCTCTGTAGAGCACGTTGATCATTCTTGGAAGCTATGGATGAAAGAGTCTGATCTTCTAGATAATTTTTGATGTCGAGGAACCACGGCTCCTTATTCAAATCAGTAGTTGTGATCTAGAGGCAATAAGTTGGCTTATTTCTCTGTTTAATCTCAATTGGTGTCATGTCTGTCCCTTGAGAGATGTCAATCATTGAAGCTAATGTGGCTAAAGCATCTGTAAAGCTTTTCCTTCTTCTGCCAATGTAGTTGAAGGTCAGGTATTTAAAGCTCTTGGACAGAATCTGTAAGCATTCATGGTAGTCCAAGAATTTCTCCTCTCAGATGAACCAATCTCCAGTTGCTTAAAAGATAACCCGTGCTAAGTCTCCGTAGACTTCGAGTTCATCAATGCCAAGATCAATAGTTGCTTTTAGGCCGATGATGCAAGCTTCATACTCGGCTATATTGTTGGTGCATTGAAAATGTAGCCTTGCAGTGATTAAAATGAGGACACCTATAGGGGAAATGAGCACGACCCCAATCCTAAAGCCTAACTGATTGACAGCCCCGTCAAAGCACATCTTCCATCTGACTATCTTGCTTGATTCAACTTTAACACACAGTATGTGTTCATCAAGAAGTCAAATCTCAAGGATGAAGGTTCATCTACTGGTTCATCTACTTGGAAATCGGCTATGGCTTGCCCCTTGATGGCTTTCTGTGAGACATGTGATGTTAAATTCTGATAGCATCATGAGCCAACAAAAAGTTCTTCCTATGGTTGCTGGTTTCTCAAATAGATACTTGATGGGATTTATTCGAGATATCAGAAACACTTTATATGAAAGGAAATAGTGCCTAAGCCTTTTGGTGATGTAGACTAGAGAGAGACAAGTTTTCTCAAGTGGTTTATATTTGGTTTAGTAGTCAATAAAATGCTTGCTCAGATAGTAAATGGTCTGTTCTTTCTTCATTGTCTTGTCGTGTTGTCCTAGAACACATCCCATGGAGTTGTCATGCACAGGTGGGCTTAGTATATAATTCTTGATCTTATCAAATGCAGCTTGGCAGTCATTATTCCATTAAGTTGGAACATTCTTTCTTAGCAATTTGAATAGGGGCTCACAAATGGGAGTGAGTTGGGCAATGAAACGACTAATGTATTGGATATGACCTAAGAAACTATGTACATCTTTCTCTATGTGAGGTGTAGACATTCTAATAATTACTTTGGCTTTCGAAGGATCAACTTCTATGCCTCTTTCACTGATGATGAAGCCTAGAAATTTCCCATGAGAGGCTCCGAAGATGCATTTGTTCGGGTTCAACTTTAATCTATATTTTTAGAGACGGGCAAACAGTTTCCGTAGATGGCTCAGGTGATCTTCTCTATGATGTGATTTGATAATCATGTCATCAACATAGACTTCCATCTCTCTGTTGATCATGTCATGGAAGAGGGTAGTCATGGCCCACTGATATGTCACCTTGGCATTTTTTAGACTAAAGGGCATTACCTTGTAGCAGAATGTGCCCTAAGGGGTCATGAAAGTAGTCTTCTCATGATCTTCTACTGACATCTTGATCTGGTTATAGCCTGAGAACCCATCCATGAAGGACATCATCTTGTGTCCGGCAATACTGTCAATGAGCACATCAATATGGGCTAGGGGAAAGTCATCTTTGGGACTAGCTTTGTTCAAGTCTCTGTAATCTATGCACATTCGGACCTTGCCGTCCTTGGGTATAGGGATGATGTTGGCTAACCATTGGGGATATTAGATAGATAACAGGACGCCTGCGTCTAATTGTTTTTGGATTTCTACTTTGAGGGCTAGGGACCATTATGGTCATAGACGCCTAGGCTTTTTCTTGATAGGATAAATATTTAGGTTAGTAGGAAGCTTATGGGTGACAAGGTTTGTGTCCAAACCAAGCATGTCTACATAAGTCCATGTAAAAATGACTATGTATCTTTGTGCAAATTTAATAGGGCATGCCTAGATCTGAAGTGCTGAGAGTCCCAATTTTCACAACTCTAGGCATGGTTTCTAACCCAAGATTGATTTCTTGGAGGTCATCTACTGACAGAAGATTTCAATTTTCTTGGCGTTCAAAGGCCTTGATCACCTCTTTTGGCATTAGCTCATCATACCATTCTTCCTGTTCCTGTTTTGTGAAAGGAGATTTTTAGTATTAATTTACATGAAAAGGGGGTTTTATACCTGAGAAGAGCAACTAGAC
>JAOXJP010228277.1:0-11151 GCA_025762735.1 Platanus orientalis | reverse complement strand
ATCCAAGAAATCAATCTTGGGTCAGAAACCAAGCCTAGAGTTGTAAAAAGTAGGACCCCCAACACTTCAGATCTGGGGCATGCCATGTTAAAATTGCTCAAAGAATACATTAACATCTTTGCATGGACTTATGTAGACATGCCTGGTCTGGACACAGACCTTGTCACCCATAAGCTTCCCACTAACCCAGACATTCATCCCATTAAGCAAAAGCCTAGGAGCCTAAGACTAGAATAGTCCTAGCCCTTAAAGAAGAAATCCAAAAACAATTAGATGCAGACTTTCTTTTATTAGTCCAATACCCCTAATGGTTACCCAACATCGTCCATATACCCAAGAAGGATGGCAAGGTCCGAATGTGCATAGATTATAAAGACCTAAACAAAGCTAGTCCCAAAGATGACTTTCTGCTACCCCACATTGATGTGCTCATAGATAGTACTACCGGACATGAAATGATGTCTTTCATGGATGGATTCTCAGGCTACAACTAGATCAAGATGTTGGTAGAAGATCGAGAGAAGACTGCTTTCACAACCCCTTGGGGAATATTCTGTTACGAGGTAATGCCCTTCGGTCTCAAGAATGTTGGGGCAACATATAAATGAGCCATGGTTGCCCTCTTCCATGACTTGATCAACAAAGAGATGAAAGTCTATGTTGATGACATGATTGTCAAATCCCATCACAAAGAAGACCATCTGAAGCATCTACAGAAGCTATGCATCCAACTGAGGAAGTACCGACTAAAACTGAACCCAAACAAGTGCATCTTCGGAGCCTCCCATGGGAAATTGCTAGGCTTCATCATCAGTGAAAGAGGCATAGAAGTCGATCCTTCTAAAGCCGAGGCGATCATTAGAATACCTACACTATGGACAAAGAAAGATGTACACAGCTTCTTAGGCCATGTCTAGTACATCAGTTGCTTCATTGCCCATCTCACTCCCATCTGTGAACCCCTATTCAAACTATTAAGGAAGAATGTTTCAACCCAGTGGAATGATAATTATCAAGCTGCTTTCAACAAAATCAAAGACTATTTTGCTAAGCCCACTTGTCTTGGTCACTCTAGAGCTAGACCGCCCATTGATCCTGTATTTGCCTGTGCATGACTGCTCTATGGGATGTGTACTAAGACAACACGACAAGACAGGGGAAAAAGAACAAGCTATCTACTATCTGAGCAAGCATTTCATTGGCTATGAAATCAGGTACACCCCTCTAAAGAAGACCTGCCTTTCCCTTGTCTACATCACTAAGTGGCTTCGACACTACTTCCTCTCATACAAAGTATTCTTGATTTCTCAGATAAATCCCATCAAGTATTTATTCGAGAAACCAACAACCACAGGAAGAACTGCCTGATGGCTTATGATGCTATCCGAGTTTGACATCACCTATGTCTCGCAGAAAGCCATCAAGGGGCAAGCCATAGCCAATTTCTTAGTAGATGCACCATCAGAAGAACCTTCAACCTTGAAAATTGACTTCTCAGATGAACAGATACTTTGTATTGAAGTTGAATCAAGCAAGATTGCTAGATGGAAAATGTGCTTTGATGGAGCCATCAATCAATTAGGCTGCGGGATTGGAGCCGTGCTCATCTCCCCTATAGGTGTCCTTATTCTAATCGCCATAAGGCTACACTTTTAATGCACCAACAATATGGCTGAGTACGAAGCTTGCATCATAGGTTTAAAAGTAGCCATTGATCTTGGCATTAATGAACTAGAAGTCTATGACGACTCAACACTTGTCATCTTCCAAGCAACAGGGGATTGGTTTATCCGAGAGGGGAAGTTCTTAAACTACCATGAATGTCTAGAGATCTTATCCAAGAGCTTTGAATATCTAACTTTTGACTACATTGGTAGAAGGAGAAATAGCTTCGCAGACACTTTGGCTATGCTAGCTTCGATGATTGACATTCCCTAAGGGATAAACATGACATTAATCGAGATTGAGCAAAGAAACGAGCCAGCTTATTGCTTATAGATTACAACTACTGATTTGAATAGGAAGCCATGGTCCCTCGACATCAAGAATTATCTAGAAGACCAGACTCTTCTATTTGCAACTTCTAAGAATGACCAACGTGCTCTGTAGAGGTTAGTTGCTCAATTTGTACTACATGGAGGGACCCTGTACAAGAAGTCCCCTCATCATGTTCTCTTGAGATGTGTAGATGAAACCGAAGCCTCCACCATTATTGAAGATATCCATGGAGGAGAGTGCGGTTCGCACATGAATGGGCTCATGCTCTCCAAGAAAGTTCTTCGAATGGGCTACTACTGGTCGACTATGAAATCAGATTGTTGTCAACATGTAAAGAAGTACCACACTTGCCAGTCTTATGCCAACATCATCAAAGCACCAGCTTCTGAATTATACAACTTGACTACTCCTTGGCCATTCTCCATGTGGGGAATCGATATGGTAGGATCAATGCCTTAAAAGGCCCTCAATGGACATATGTACATCATTGTAGCCATTGACTATTTTACCAAATGGGTTGAAGCTGTGTCTCTAGCGGCAGTCACAATGAAGAACATAGCCAAATTCATATGGAGAGACATCATCTACAGATATAGTGTTCCTAACAAAATCATCACTAACAATGCAACTAATTTTATGGGAAAGGATCTTGAACTACTCTGCAAGAAGTTTAAGATTCACCACCATCGATCCTCTCCATGTAGACCATAGATGAATGGAGCAGTAGAAGCATCCAACAAGAACCTCAGTAAGATCTTATAGAAAATGACTGTTAATTACTCCAACTGGCATGAAATGCTACCCTATGCATTGATGGCCTATAGAACTTTAATTCACACTTCAACAGGGGCAACTCCCTATTCACTAGTCTATGGCATGGAGGCAGTCCTTCGAATTGAAGTTGAAATTCCAAGTCTCCGAGTCTTAGCTGAGGCAAAGATTCCAGAGTCAGCATGGGCACAGGTTCTGAAATTCTATCCTAGAGGGGGGTGAATAGGATTTGTCTTACTCTTTTTGATTAACTTAAGTTACTTTGGTTTATCTCACAATCCTTGTCAATTAATTTGCTGCTATATTGATTTAAGTCTTTAGTATCAATTTTGTCAATTTACTCTTAATTGGTAATGCGTATAATAAACACAATTGCATCAATCACATAAACAAAGAATAAAGCAAATGTACACAAACACAACACACAAGTTTATAGTGGTTTAGCACTAAGGCCTACGTCCACTCCTAAAGCTCAATCAAAAGCTTCCTGTAATTTTATTTAGATTAAAATACAGACAATCTAGGTAAAATTCACACAAAAACCTTTCAACTTGCTAAGCAAGTTAAGCCTACAGTCTGTCTCTGAAGAGTGCAATACTCCTTCCGGTGTCTCTAGCGGAAGGGATTCAAACAATGAATAAATGAATAAGTACAAGTTTACCTCATGTAGGTTGATATCTCAATGTGCACTGAGTGTGGATGCTCCTTGTAGCAAGCTGATTTACATTTTCTTCCACAATATGAAATGCAACAGAGAATAAGCTTTTGAGCCTTGTAAATCACTGGTTTCCTTGCAACGGATAGCCATATTACCTTTTCATCTTTTGACATAATATGTAGTATGCTCATAGAGATAGATCACTCAAGTATTATCAATAGCACAAGCTCAGATATACAGTAAGCACACAGACTTCCTAGCTTTCAAACTAACCATTTTCTCAGACAAGATTCTTTCACTTTTGTTTTATCGCACTCTTCTTTTATTTAAAACCTAGGGTATTATCACCCTTTTATTGAGCTTAAACTAATCTTAGTCCATAGGATTAGAGCTCTTTCAAATGGATAAGTCCTAAGAAGAGTTAAATTGGAATCTCAAAAATAGAAGTCAATTTTTGTGAAACCCGCAATCGTGATCGATCACACTTTTTTTGTGATCGATCATGGAAGTGTGATTGATCAAGCCCTACGATCACAACTCTCGGGAGTTTTTATTTTGCCTGAAAATTGACTTGTGATCGATCAGCCATGATCGATAACAGAACTTGTGATCGATCAGGGTCTGCAATTTTTCTACACTTTGTCTTGTCCTTCTTTTTGGTTTTGGGCCTTTTTCCTTTAATTTATGGGGACAACTACAAATACATTTTGGCCCCTTTTAGCATCTCACTTATCTTATGGTCATCTTTAGTGGTTTTAGTGCATAGTGCTAAGTGTGGATATTTTCTAAGGTTAGTACATGTCATGAGCATCTTTAAGCCTTCTTTTTGTCAGTCTCCAGTTTTAGCCTTTTTGTATTGAGTCTTCAATCTGAACCTTGAGTTTGATCTTCATCTTTGATATTTGTCTTGATCTTGTAGGTCTTTAGTCCATCTTTGCTTTCTTTCTTCCGAACTGGAGCACTATTATGGACTTGACACTTACTTTACAACTCAGCTGTTTTGACATGAGATTGACAATATATAAACCTAACATTCTCCCCCTTTCTCAATTACATGGAAAAACCTTTTACATATATATATTTAAATTTTACAAGAGAAGACCACTCATACAGACTCATATAAATAGCTAAAAACTGATCTATCCATTAGCATTGTTCTTGTTTCACTTTGATCACTTGTACACTTGCACACATCCATATGCACATACCTTCTTCAAGCATAGTGAGTTCTAATTAAGATAGTTATAAACATGTATGATGTGTGAATATTGGAATGTGAAATTTGACAGTTTGTTAGTTATGCTCAATGCTTAATGCAACCCCTCAACCACAATACTCATCAATAACCCCAATAGGTTATCCACATAGGCTCCCCCTTTATGTTATATCTTCCCCTATATATATGATTATTTCTCCCCCTTTTTTCCATGCAATTACAAAGTGTAAACATAAGTGATAGCATAGTAACAAAAAAAACCACATTGCATTGATCACAAAAAGAGACAATGCAGGCAACAAAGTTTGAGACCCAAAGGCTTAAAGTATAGGAGTAACTGAAAAAGAAACATAACTATGCCAAAGACACCAAAAAAAATCAGCTGATCCACATAAACCTATCTACCATCATACTCCTCATCTTCATCATCTTCTTCATTGGAGTCTTCTCCTCCATCCTCATCTCCATCATCCTCGTCAACCTCATCCTCCTCATCTCCATCAACTGCTCCACCATCATCCTCATCCTCATCACCATTTAGAAGTGCCTCATCTGCAGCCTCCTCCTCAGAATCATCCTCACTGAGGGAAAGTAAAGTGAGAGGGTCCTTAGGTGTGGCCATGGATAGACGAGTCATAATGGCCTTCTGATTCATGTAAAGAGTCTTCTGATTCTTCAGGCTTTTCTTGACCTTAAGGAGAATATTCTACAGCAAGTCCATCATCCTTTTCTTGGTAGTGGTAGAGGCAGAGTGGATAAGAGGAGCACAGAAAGCAGAGGTAGACGACTGCTCACCAGTCATATCCAATATATGTATCATCTGCAATGTGCTGAGTCTAAGAGCAGAAACCCGGCGAGCACGAACACTGGATTACATTGGCACCTTTTGTGCCTTGAGGATCTGAGATATGAGGACTAGAAATGGCAGACTACCAATCGAGTGATCAGCAGTAGACACCCTTAGGAAGACATAGCATATAATGTAGGGAAGATCAATACGCTTCCCTTCTAGAATAGAATTGATCAAATTTGCCATGTAAACAGTCAGGCTAGGTAAACATACGAAACAAAAACTGGACTACAAGTCTGCAATCATTCTTAGCGAGCTTTGTGGTCCATCAAACTGTCTTCCTACATAAGAGATGAGTCATCACTGCCTTGTCCTCTTCGGATATATGTCGAGGTGGAAAAGGAATTGCGTCTGCAACCATTTCTCAAAATTTTCATGTTTAGAAAATAAGATTCCATATGGGGACACCATATTACAATGCATTGTGACAAGTCAAATCAAAATCCTACTTTCCTTGACATGTGTTACCACTTCCTTAATCCTCCCTTATTTTAGTGTGAGCGTAATCTGCCTAACCAAAACCTTGTAACCAAGTACTCCTCTAGCCTAACCCAAAACATGTGTCCAAACACCCCTTAAGCCTAGCCTAATACCTACACATAAACACCCCATATTTTAGCTTAAGTCCAAACCTATATACAAACATCTTAGGTTGACAAGTCACATACTTAGCATGAGTCTAACACACCTAAATTCACATCACATTACTCTTTTTGATCCATGCCACATGCCTTACATGTGTCAAACACACTCCCATTCCACTTTTGGATTCTTAATCACTCATCCTTCCATTTCTAATTTACATGTCATTGCCACTTAAGCAAAGATGGTGCCAATTTTGGCTCACCAACTCTCCCTTCCTAAAACTACCTAGTCACCTCACTTCAATCCTCCAATTATTCATATTTTGGTCCAACACACTCCTCATTCAATCTCATTTCTTTAGATGAAAATTCACATGTGTCAAACACACTTAGGCACACTCTTATTCCACTTTTGGATTCCTACTCACTCATTCTTCTATTTTTAGTTGACATGTCATTGACACTTAGATAAAGATCATATTAATTTTGGCCTACCAACTCTCCCTTCTTAAAACTACCTAGCCACCTCATTCCAATCTTTCAATCATTCATCTTTTGGTTCAACACATTCCTCCATTCATTCCCCTTTCTTTAGGTGAGAGCCAACTAAAATCCTATAAATAGGAGACCACTCCTCTTTCTTAGAGGAGGAAAAAATCCTCAATAAGCTCTCTCTCTCCTAGATATGTCATCATCTCCATTGTTATCTATTCAATTCTAGCTTTAGGAAGGACCTGTCAGAACCTGTTGCCCAACTAAAGGAAGAACAATCATTCACAAGTGTGACATCGCAGAGGTATGATCCTCCTCTTTTTCTTTATTTTTTCTTCCTTTTTTATATATAATTCTTTCATCTTTTTTTTATATATATATATATAAGTATTGTATCATTAGGTTGGGGGATCCGAAGAATAACTCTTCCTGGGACTTGGTACATCCTCTCGATCTGATTTAATTGAGTGGGTAACAGGTTAGAGGGGAAGTCGGTGGCAACGAAGCCAAACTAAGTTATGGGCAAAGCTAAGGGGTTGGCTTGGTCGGGCCGAACTTGACCTGGAATGGTACAATCCTCAAAGTCTGAAGAATCCATTGGCTAACACAAACCAAAGGGTAAGTAAAGGATCTACTAAAGGAAATAGGACAGAGAACGCTGGTAAAAAAAATTATACCGATGTCCGTTGAAAGGGAAGAAGGGAATGACAAAACAGTGAACCCCTAAAATACTCTCTAGAAATCTAAAGCTTAGAAAGCCAAAAAGAAGAAAGAGAATAAAAAGGGACTCACCGAGAACTGGATTACTGGTGTGACACCGGGCGAATGCTATACCTACTGAGGAAAGGCTACTGGAACCAGTGACAAAAGACAAATAAGCCTTGACTGAAAAAATAGAAGTTGGCAGCGAAATAGGAAAAAAGGAAGCTTATGAAGGAAGCTTTCGAGGAAAATTTGAAATGAAGGGAGTCCCACCTGCTAAAAGGCTTTTATGTAAACCACTAGGCTACCCCAACCATTGGATTAAGGGACAAAGATAGGATCTCCACCTTTCTTTGGGAATGCGTATGGTTGGGAGGCGAAAAGACAAAGGGTAACTGTCACGGTACTAATGGCTCAATAAATGCGCCCCTCCACTTCCTGAAATAAGGCAACCGCCAGGATCCAACTGGCGTCCGTGCCTTTGCTCCCTGACCCGAATCTTTAATCAAAATTCCCTTCATCAGGACAACACCAAACTCAGAAATAGGGGCTACTGATAGAGAAAGATCCCCTAGTCGGCTTGGTATGACACGATAGATCATCCCAACAAGGTAGATCGACAAGAATGGTTGGGTCAGCCTGAGCATGGAGCTCCCACCCAATTAGATAAGGATACCCATTGTAAGCACTCGTGTGTCAATATGACTTATTAAGGTCATCCTGAATGACTTGATCTCTACAAGAGAAGTACTCTGACCCAAAAGGGTCCCAATGTTTCTTAGTAAAACCAGCCAATTAGGGTAGACCAAAACAAGCAGTTGAATTAATACCTACTCAGCTCATAAAAAACGAGCTAACCACCATAGAGAAGCTACCTCGACCTAAAGGGCCATGGCTCCCATAACAAGACTAGCCTAGCGAACAGATCGACGCCTTTCGATAGGATTGACCAATGGAGAAGATCATATCTACTCAGCATCTCCAGCCTAATCATGATACGAATGGCAAAGATGGATGCAATATGAAGTAAATAAGGATCTAGGCCACCTCATAAGATCCCTTCCGAGATACTTATCTCCAACGATTTTAGAAAGTAAATCTCGATAAATCAGCAGATAATCAAGCAATCTTATATTTGCAACTAAAGAGGGCGATCCTGACAAAAAGTACCCTCCTCTATAAAAGGAGGGTGGCATGGACTGCAGAGGTATGACAAAAAAAACCCTATACCCGGACCGTTTTCGATTATTACTTTGAAAAAGCTGGCTTTAGCATCGAAGCAATTTAGGCCAACGCTACACCGGTGGCCGTCCTCAAGTTTTCTCGTCCGTTAGTGTTGTATGAGCACCCGAAAGTCTAGTTCGTCGTGCAATCATTTGAGGAGCGTATTCTGTGCATCATCAATGATCCTAGAACATTTTCCTCTGCTCAAATCAAGGGGAGAATGTATTTCGCATACGAGAAGATGATCAATACAAGGAAACCAAAGTTTCTATCGAGACGAAAATCTGAATTGGAAACACCATAAAACTTGAAGATACTGCTGTGATTTCCGCTTGGGTTGGAATGTTCTGAAACAAACAAGGCTTGGCTGGGTATCCAAAGACTACAGTAGGCAGTCCACCAATGCTGCAGAGCTTTGCACAAAAACTGAAGTGTTTCCGTCTACTAGTGCAGCGGTTTAAATAATAGATTCTCGATGATTAAGGGCGTGTTTGGTAGCCACATTTAATATAATCATTTCATTTCGCATTTGTAGCCGTAAGATGATGGTTCAAAATGAACTCTTTCAGATTTATACTAATTTGTTAACTAAAATTAGAAATGACGTCATCTTAGGTTTCTTATAAAGTGAGTTTTATGTTGTCATTCATATTTTGGTGATGAATGAAAATCAATATGAATCTAAATGAGTTCATTTTCAACCATCACATTATGGCTTTAAATGTCATAATGGCTTTAAATGCCTTGAGAATTTGAAATGAAATGATTACATTACAGGTGGTTGCCAAACACGCCCTAAATATTTTGATTCCAACTCCAACATGTAAACTGCACACAACTCCCAACTCTTTAGCAAAGTAAAGGGAGGACCCAACAGTGCGAATTTTGTTGCCCCGTAGGTCTGCTGGGCATAGGGGTGCAGACACATCAGCACCAAAAAGTAATTTACACTTTTTTGGGGGCACTTATCACTTTCCAACGGTGATGCGTCCGCCCACTGACACCCAGAGGCGGACAAAATCTACGGTGGGACCCAACCATATAGGATCAAAGAATTGAGCAACATAAACAAAGGAAAAGGCATGCGTGTATTTATAGAGATTGTGTTAAGCAGCATCGTCGATATATGCAGGAACCAACATTGTTGGGAGTTTGGTTGCTACTCGTTTTTAGAGTTGGAAACTGTTTAAAGCATCCGCCTCCCATGGAGCCTGTACATGTGATTTTTTGGGGGTAAAAATCATCCTGGCAAACATAATATAGTGCATAGAGGTCCAACATTCAACCAGATCGCATTGCCTAATCACTCAACCAGATGAACATTCTTTTACCCAAAAATAAAAAATAAAAATGCAATGCACCTTCCTTAATATGCAATTTCAGAAATGCCAGATCCTCTGCACTAGGAGCAGTGTGCGCCCTCTCACAGAGGGGTGTAAGCCCAATGCACTTTTTGCATGGGACTCACACACCCCCTGTGAGAGGGCACACCCTACTCCCAGTGCAGAGGATTTTCTTGCTTTTATAATTGGATTTTTCTCATACTAGACACATCATCACAATTGTCTATGCGGGATCAAGAGAAGGGAAGTGTTTTATTTCTATTGAACCTGTTTCTCCAATAATTGCCAACTACAATGTTTCTTCCATCAAATTTAAGCCAGACCAAAAGCTGTTGAACTACAACTACAACCCAACTCTTCTACGTACTAAAAACTGCCGCAATCCAACAGGATCCTTAATAAATTTTCTCTAATCTGGTTGAAGCCATAAGATACATCATTCATGCAGTGTTCCCAGTATATCATCATCTCTATACAGATGATACCTGAAGCAATTTTCAAGAAAGAAAAAAAGAACATTAGCACAGCATCACAATATATGGGGCCATTCATATATCTCACAAATATGATGCAGAAGTTAGGGCCCAGAAAATTATCTATAGGCACATTAGTGGTATCATGTTGGGTATGAAAAACATTAATATGGAAAAATATCCTGGACCGATACCCCTGGTTTATTTTTCCTGCTTGTGCACTATTCATGGCCGCCAAACCAGACTTCCATAGAGTTGGGCAGCCTACAATTTGGTCAATGGTCATTGATTGAAAAATCAGGCAACCAATCCAAGAGCTAGGCTAACATTTAGAGGGTTTGAATTAAGGAATCACAATAAACCTTAAACAGACTTAATAATTTGGTGCCATTGCTTGTATCATTTTTAAACAAAAGCTCACAGTTAAAATTCATGCAGAATGCATGCAACACTTGGAAGGTCCCAATTCCTGACAATGTGTGCCACATATACAAATTCCAATAAGATCAGGGAACCCAGCTTAGACTCTTGGCCCATAAAACCTGGTCTCATATATAGTTGCATTAGATCCCCAAGTCCATTTTTCTGTCTCTTGAGTTCTGCAGGACTCTCTCCAAATTATTAGAGTATTGCTCTTGAATCAGATGACATTTCATCCAGATGGAGTAAATTTTTTTCTTCAAAATCTCAAGCGGTTAGTGAAATAGGTGTGGAGTCTTTTGGAGGTCATATCCCCAAAGTTCAGATGATGAAGCTGGATTTCGTAAGACAACTTAGAGAGTGGCTAAAGTTGGAATGACATCAGGGCTGACATATCAGTGCAGAAAAAGTGAAATACAC
>JAOXJP010228276.1:0-11152 GCA_025762735.1 Platanus orientalis | reverse complement strand
GCTACCTCTCTTTTTGGGTTCTCTTGCTCAAAAACACATAAATTCAAAGTATTTTTTTTTAACTCTCGGATGTTTTAGTCACAATGGATCAATCGAAACCAAATTACAATAAGGGTAAATTGGTGAAATTAGGGTTTTATTGACCTCAAATACTCTCAAATAATTACTAAAAGAGTAAGATGGTAAAATTGATCTTCAAAGTCTTCAAACAAAAAATGACCTTTAGGTTTTGTGAAACGTAGGTTCAAACCACTCTAAATTATGATACCCAAGCAGGAAAACACGCTCCAAATTTTCTTTTGGACAAGTGAGAAAATCTTGACTAGAAATGCCCCTAGAATTGCTGGAAGTCTCCATGGAAAAATTTGAGTTCATAGAGTATCGAAGTTCAAAGAGTCTAGAATCCACAAGAACTAACAACCTGACCATTGGATTATTGGGTAATCTCTTGGAGCTTTATTAAGAAGGATTGCATGATAGGATAGAGCAATAGTAGCTTACTAGAGAATTGTGATATTGTGCTAGTATACATTTTCCATTGTTGAGGTTTAGGAAAAAATATTTTAAATACGGGGAGAAAACTGAGAAAATGGGCCTAACCTTATAGAATTCTGAATTCAGGAGAATTCTCGGGGGCTCATCATGTGCCAAATATTGACAAAAGGTGTTTTGATCTAATTTGGGAAAAAATTGGTGACTAGGCTTGTAGTGCTTTTGAATGGGCTAGCTCAAGGTGAAAACCTTTTAAAAACTTTAGAGTTACCGAAAAGTGGCCATTGACAGACAAAATTTTTTATTTTTGATGAATTCTTAAGGTTCAATTGAAGACCTAACACCACCCAAATGTGCTAGTCATTTTGAAGTAATTGGTGAAATATGAGTATATTGATCTTGTAAATGCTCCTGACTATTAGGGGGGTTTTCGAAGGCCTAACCGATTTGGAGAGATGATCACTGACTGATCAGGATTTAGACGTTTGGGGAACATTCGAGGCTTATAAAGGTTAAACGCAGTCAGAATTGACTTTTTACCCCTTGGGGAATATTTGAGATATTGAAGAGGTTAAAGACCTCAAATGCCTTTTTTCTAGGAGATGGCTTATTGAAGGTAAGGCAAAATTTAAAAGATGGCCACTGACCTTTTTGAATTTGGATGTCAGACGAATCTTTGAGAGTTTTTTTAGGGTCATTTTCCAATCCAAGGTTCTTCGAAGTTGAGAAATTGGCTGTTGCCAACTTTGTCAATCTGTTATGTAATAAGTTCCTTAAAAGTGGTTGAAATTAGGGTGTGTAGAATCTGACATGACATGAATCAAATGATGGGAGAAGCTTCAGAGGTTCTTTTAGGGTCCAACAGTAAATTTTGAAGGCAAAAGGGTAAAATGATAATATTTTTGCCTATGATACTTTACTATGGGAAGGATTATGGAGGCTAGAGAATTTTAAAGGCAAAGTGCTTGGTAGTCTTAACTGTGGACCCTGATATTCTTGTTGGTACTTCTTGAAGAATTAGGGTTTGACCCAAAATAGAGTGTTTGGGCAGATTTGGTGATTGCACTACACATGGCATGATATGGATGATATTTTTTGTGACTGAAATATCTAGGGAAGACTTCACAAGAGATGCCTAAACTCCTAGAGTCCAAGCTTGCTATCCTTAAACCAGGATTGCCTAAGTATTGTCTTGATGCTCTTACATTGCATTAGATGACCCAAGTCAAAATTTTGGTGCTGACAATGATGCAAGGTTACAAGTTGCAAACCGGTTCATGGAGCATATTGATCTTAAGAAATCAAAATTGTCACCTAAACTTTAAATGTCTATAAATTTTTCTAACATAGTCCAATCATGACCCATAAGTACACAAAACGACTGGATCTACGAGCTCCACAACTTCCCAATTTGCTCTCAAATGACCACTTTTTAGTATTTTTTTCTATTTTGGGAAACGTCCAATTGTTGCATATTTTGGGGATATTCGATGCAACTCTTTTTAGGAATATCTTAATTATTTGTTTTAAGTATATTGGAGTGGTTTGGGTGGATTTCATAATTTTCCATTTTTACTAATTTTTCCTTTTTTAGCGATTCTTAATGTAGTATGAAATCAAACTTGTTTGGAAAGTTTTCATTTTGGGTCTTAGAGCCTTCGCTCTATAAATTTTCCATTGTAATTAAGTTGAAGCATTATTATTGAATTATTGAATGAAACTTTGATTATTGAGAGTTTTCTCTATCCCCAATTTTTGGTATTTTTCTTTAGAAAATCAACTAGTCCCTTGTTCCTGGTATTTTCACTTGTGGAAATCAATAGGTTCATGGAAGGTTGTTCTCAATCCATTAGGCAAGATTCCTCCTAAACACTTAACTGCATCAATCTATTTAAGAAGATCTCGGTCATTGGGCTTTTGGCTGGGCTAAGTGAGTTCAAGCATAACCCAAGCTTAAGGCAGGGCTTGAACTTGAGCCTGGAAACCATCAGGCTAAATCTTGGACCAGGCCAACTTTTTATCTAAGCTGTGCTGGGCAATGGCTGGCCCAGCCTAACTGACTTGAAGTGTCAGTTTTTGTACTGTCAGACTCTACTGTTTCAGTGTACATAGGTAGACCAATACTCATACACTTACATGAACAGTGATTAAAATCCAGCCATTTGTCCATTATCATCACTCAGGTAGATCCTAAAACTTGGAATTAATTAATAAAAAAAAACCCTTAATTAGTGAAAGACCATAAAATCATAACAGAAAGATTGAATGCTCTGATACCATACACAATAACCCATTGGTGGATGGATGTCTCACACTGAGATCTGTTTTAGACATCCGTAATTAAAAACAAGATCAACCAACAAAATACAAATGGAATACGAAAATTGAATAAAGTCCATATCTCTTTAGTTATAGAGATAAGAGGCTCAAAAGATCATTTCTGATTGTAACTCTTGCTTGGACTCCTTCCGAACGGTCGGTATTCGCAAGTTACTTTTTAGTTCCGAGGTTGATGTGATCGCTCCAGATCTCCATCTCTAGCACGCAAGTTTTTCCACAAGTTTTCCACACACTCTCCACTTTTGTTACATAGTTCACGTATTTTCTTTAACAATTTGTAAAACAGATATCGTGATGACATCATCGTCAACACAGTTAGTATTATAAATATAAGTGGCATACTAAGTAGGAACAATAAAACAAAGCTATGATCTGGTCCCTGTATTGGAGAGATGCCAACCATCGAAGATATGTAAGTAACCAACAATGAGATTAGTGAGAAGTTCAGTAGTTCACGCATAGGGAATCCACTCGTCAGGATAAAGATCATGACAAGAGATGTGTAGAACCCGGCCGAGTTGAAAAATGCAAAGAGAAGGAACTTTTGGTGTCCCATAATTACCTTTCCCGCTTGGTGTTCTAGGTCTTCAGTGAAGGACGTAGTGCTATTTGTGTTATTGAAGTTGGGTACATAGTTATCTTGCCAAACACCACCGGGAGGACTGAGACCCGCTTGGTAGGTGGCTGTTGCAATCAGTACGGCCACCACCAGTAGTGCATTGCGCACGTCGTTGGGTGAATCTCTCACCCTCTTAAATCGGAAGTACCTACACCAATGTAATTCGATGTACTTACCCATTGTATTACACCAACATGTTGCATTGTTAGTAGATGGTACTTGAATGGCTTTTCTGGCCCCTTCACAGCGAAGGATCTCCTTGATCTTCCGTTGCGATATCTCTTCAGATTTATCCTGGGCTGTCTTTTCGGATATCGCTTCAGAGATATCCCGGGCTGTCTGACCCTTGGCGTTTTTGGCATTTATTTCAACTCCAGCATTTTTCTTGGTGAGCAATAGTTTCACCACCTGCACATTGTTTTAAAAAACTGCATTTATGAAAGAGAAGATGTGAACGCATAAAGGGGGGAGGGGGGAGGTGGATTAGATGACAGAATTTAACATCTTAAATTGAACATAACTCCAGAGTTTGGATCCTCCTGAATGTGAGATGGAGCCTCTCTTCCAAAAGATCCAGAATCATTGAATAATAAAAAGGTTTTCTAAACAAATCATCTAAATTTTACCAAAAAAGAAAAAAAGTCATCTAAATCATTGATTGCAGCCTATCCAGACCATCAGCCAAATACGATCCTAAATGGGCGATGCCAACTCCCCATTTAGCTAAAAAGTATGGTCTTAAAGTGACGATCTATAGAGGAAACATTTTTTCCCCATGCTGAGTCTCTGGAACGAAATTGTGCAATGCTCTGTGCGGTTAGGAAGCATCTCCAAACTAGCTGAATAGATATCAAGTCATTATTCATCAATTTATGAGATTGACAAGATGCCTGACAAAGGGATTATATATAAATAGATGACAAGATGCCCGACAAAGGTATTTTATGTAGAGAGTGTTATAGTGAATACAGCAGATAAATTATTTATGTATCTACCAAATTAGCCATTGTCTGCAGGCATTGTGTAACATTCTCACTTGTTATTTTGAACAAATGATTCAGTTCGACCGGAGATGATTCAGCTTCCCCATGGTCAGGTGGCTCCTTGCATGAGATAGGTCAGGGGTCAAAATCCCTTGTGCACACAAGTCATTCCTTGCCTCTCCTGTCACAGGGCAGGTCCTACCAAGTGCGCAGTCAAGTGAGCCTGAGTGGTCATACCCTAAAGAATAAAAATATAAAAATAATATTGGAGATGATTCAAACTCCAATGCAATAATGGGTCAAGTGCACCCATAACTTTGTTGAGGATGTCTTTATGTTTACGGTGGATCCCAAAATATCAATCGCATGGCATATTTGAAAACAAAAGAGGGAAGAATCACAAGAAGGTCACAATGGAATGAATCTCATCAAAGTTGTAGTAGGTAATCGTCCAAGATGATGGATTAGGCTCCAAGTGGGAGATTATTGTGTGGAGGCTAATGTGAAAATCCAAGGAGGTGTAGATGAAGCAAACCACAAACAAATCAAACTGAATTTTATGATTGATCGAAAGTAAACTTGACTAATCGAACCTAGAGCAACTGGATTGATTGAGAGAAGATTGGATTGATTGATTGATAATCGTTTTGATCGATCGAACTGTCCAGGACACGAATTCCAAGTTTATACGGAAGGACAAAAGTGTACTTCTGGTTGGTTGATTCAACCCTAAGTTCATGTGGGTATTTATATGTATGTTTGGACGTCTAAGGTTGGGTAGCATAAAGTGAAGAGAGGAATAGGGTTTTCTCTTTGAAGGGAGTTTTCTTCCATGTGTGAGAATGGGCTTTTCTAGGTTTTGAGAGAATTTGAGAAAGGGATTCGTCATGTGTGGGTGTGTAAAAGAGGTTGTGATAGAGTCTGTCTGAGAGAAAATCTTGTAAGCGTCTTGCACGTGATTTATTTTCTAGAATAGTGAAATTATTTCTACAATTTTGTGGTTTTTTCCTGATTTGGGATTTTTTTTCATATAAATCATGTGTTTTATGGTGTTCTTGTATGTTTTCCTTTTATTTAGTATTTATTATTGCATCCTAGGATCCTTAATTAGAAGGGTTTCAATCCTAACAATTGGTATCAAAGCTTTAGATTGAATGAAAGCAATGGCGGCAATGGTGAAAGAATCCACAAGATTCATAATTGAAAAATTCAATGGTACAAATTTTCAATCTAGAATATGTAGATAGAGGATTATATCTACCATAAAAAAATCATTATCAGCCGCTTGAAAGAAAATCGAAGAAACCTATGTCGATATCTGATTCATACAAAGAGGTTTGTGACCAAAAAAAAAAAAACCCTAAGTAAGATTCTTCTCTCTTTATCATTGTCAGTTGCTTTTAATATATCTGAGGGTAAAACCATAGAAGATCTCATGGTTTCCCTATCATGGATGTATGAAAAACTATTGGCATTGAATAACATTTCCTGACAAAGAGTTTGTTTCAAATGAAGTTGGTTGAGGGTGGAACGGTTGTTGAACATTTAAACCAGTTCAACATAGTCATGTGTCAGTTAACTTTAGTAGGCATAAACTTTGATGATGAAGTTAGAGCCTTGGTGTTGTTATCCTCTTTACCATAAAACTGTGATGGTTTGGTTATGGCCTTTAAGTAATTCTTTGAGTTCCGAATCACTAAAGTTTGATGATGTGGTGAGTGTTTTACTTAGTGAGGAGATCCAAAAAAAAAAATCCTCAGGTGAATCATCACCAAGTAGGAGTGCACTAATGTAGGAGGACGATCATCCAATGAGGGGTTTAAAAGTAGAAGATGTAAGTCTAGAGAAAAGGACAAGGTATAGTTGTAACACCAAATTTCGAGCCGTATTTTTATGAAGTGAAATTCGATAAACAAATTACCGAGCCGTTTTAGGGGCTAGTTTATTATTTTTATAGGTGGGGACTAGTACTCTAAATCTAATGGACTTGTTGATCACTGTTGTTTAATACAACAAACCTCTTATTAACTTTAAGTTTCTTAATTTGTATAAAAAGAAGTTGCATAAACATAAAGAAGAGAAAGAGAAGAAGAGAAGATAATATTCCTTTTATTTGATATAATTGATTACAAACTTTATTGCTCATACATCAGCAAATTTACCTAGCCACAACTTGATTCGTCATTAAGCGTCCCGTAGTGTTTTCCTTGGAAAAATTGCAGAGGATAGAGTTTAGCTTGTTTGGATTATGAGAGTGAGGTTTTCTTAAGAATTATGTAAAGGGAAACTATATCTCTCAATGATGGGGATAGATGGTTGGATGAAGATGAATCTATATATATATTTCATGCTCATTTGTGGTATTTATAGCAGCAAAAATGAGTTTGATAGGAGTCCTCATTGAGGGAGAACTCTATCTCCTTTATGGCTTCTTCGTTGGAGTGGGATTCTTCAATCCTTATCCTAAGGATATAGGTGATTACTTTAGGTGAGAATGCACTTTCTTCAATCTCCTGGGTAGTTAGGGAAGTCATAGGAGTCGTGGCTATCCAAATTAACCAACTTAGAAGATGATAACATAAAATTTCAGTTTTTAGTTTCTACAGTGCACGAACATGAACAGTACATTCGCACACATTTTTTATGGCGAAGACAAGTATTTGAGGGTCTTTGCTTTTAAGAAAATGAGATGTTGATTCTCCATTCGCTAGGACTAAGTGTGGCGAATGAGAAACTATTTTTCCATTCACTCACAATTTAGGCTTTTACAACATTTCTTTCATTACAAAGAATTTGACTACATTAAGAAGGATTGCATAGAATGTCCTAACAAGAAGAAGAGTGACAGTCCCAACATTATAATGGTAGAAGAGGAACAGGAGGTATACATTGGAGATGCTCTCACAGTCTCTAGAGGTATGAAAATTTATTCTCATGATGAGTGGATAAATGGTTTAGAATGTTTTGTTCATATATGCTCCAAGAAAGAATATTTTGATAGGTTCCAAAAGAATAAGTAGTTAGTATGTCTTTTAGTGACGGGTCCACTTGTGATGTCATGGGATTTAGGATGGTGAAGATCAAGATATTTGATGGAGTGGTTCGTTCTATGGATGGTGTGTTATATGTCCCAAAGATGTGAAAGAATCTAATATCACTAAGTCGGTTAGATTCCATGGGTTATAGGTATTTTTAGCTACAGGTGAAGTCATGAAAATCACACGTGGTTGTTTAGTTCTGATGAAGGGAGAAAAGCATGATGGTTTGTGTCATTTGATGGAAAATATGGTAATCAACGATATTCCTATGACCTTAAAGGGTATTTAGAAATGGGGTGTACGGAATAACAAACTTTTGTATTGGGTCTCTTCGCAGTTGGGGCAAATACAGGTGTTACAGGTTTCTAGGTGATAGACGATGATAAGGTACTTCTTGTGGTTAGAGAGGATGGATCAAGGTCCCTCATTAAAGTTAACTAAGTGATTCGACTCATGATAGCTATACCTGTGTATTGGTCTTGTTATGATCATGTTAGATGGTGTCAAGACTGAATTGATTCGATAGCATGTGTAGCAGTGATTTTTCAAGGACAATGGTTATTTGTGGGGATAACATATAGGGTATGATTCAAATTTGAGGTGGTTTCAAGTGTATATGGTGCAGTGTTCACTAAGAAGGACAAGTAAGATATCTCGAGGTGGTTCCAGATTGTGAGCCAAGGTGGAGTGTGTTGCATATATCACAAGTTCTAAGTCTAGACAAATATGTAGATAAAGATAAGTTCAACAAGAAATCTTATGGGGGCTAAAACCAAAGCCAAGGTGGAGATTGCTAAGGGTGTCTTTATTTCTAGCTAGTGGATCCCAAGAGATCAATGGCAAGGGTATAATTGAAGATAAAAGAGGGAAGAGTTGCAAGAAGGTCACAATAGAAAGAATCTCATCATAGTTGCAACATCTAGTCGTCTAGGAAGATGGATTAGGCTCTAAGTGGGAGACCGTTGTATGTGTGGAGCCTAATGTGAAGATCAAAGGAAGGGGTGAAGCAAATTACAGACAAGTTAAAGTGACTAATTCAATTTCTTCTATGTAATACTAATTGATAAGGCCCCATTGGTAAGTGCCACAAGACCTTGTGCATTGGAACCCATGGCTATGGACGCAAACCGATCGAAAGTAAGCTCGATCTATCAAACCTGGAGAAATTGGATTATTTAAGTAGAGAAGATATTTGGCCGAGACGCATTTGATTAATCAAGAATTAGTTTGATCGATCAAATTGTCTAAGATGCAAATTTTGAGTTTGTATGAAAGGATAAAAGTATACTTTTGGGTGGTTGATTTAACCCTAAATTCCTTAGGGGTATTTCTATGTATGTTTGGACGTATAGTAATGAGTAGAATAGAGTAAGAAATAGGAATATGGTTTTCTCTTTATAGGAGATTTTCTTCAAGGTGAGACAATAAGCTTCTCTATGTTGTGAGAGAAGATGAGAAACGGGTTCTTCTCAATTCTATAAGTGAGTGAAAGAGGTTGTGATAGAGTGTGTGTGTGAGAGAAAAGCTTGTAAGCTAGTACGCATAATCTTACACGTAGTTTATTTTCCAAAATAGTGAAATTATTTCTAAAGGTCCCTGGTTTTTCCCCGATATGGGGTTTTCCACATAAATCATGTGTTTTCCTTTTATTTTGTGTTCATTATTGCGTCCCAATATCCTTCGTTATAATGCTTTCGATCTTGATAAACTTTCCATGTGTCCCACATTTAGAGGATCAGGACCCACCAATTAATGGGTCAGATCTAGTAAGTTAACCTTTCCAAAAATCAGTGTAGTCAAATGGTTATTGATCATCTAATACATGCATTACTTTTGGAACTTGAGTTGATTTTCTTCCTAATGTTCAAATGAATACAAAAAAAGAATACATAAACTTAATCATCTATCTAAGCTTATTTTTTGCTTGGTTAATTCCTTAGTTGTGGCTTATTCATTGGTGGATTTTGATCCTCTATACATGGGATGTAAGGCAAGTTATGGGTCCCTCAACATTATATTGTCTTGTAGAACCATACCTATGATATTGCCTAATAAAAATCCTATCCTAGAAATGGCTTGTTCAAACCCACCTCGAACTCAACTTCATACAAGAAACTTACTTTTGGGCTTGGCCTAGCCTTCTATGACCTTGGGTTTAGCAAGCATTGATTTTGTGTGGGATGACAGGCCATGAGTCTAGACCAATTGTTACTTATACCCTTGATTATTATTATGTTAATTTTTTTGGGTAAATATGTTAACCTAGCTAATTGGGACAAAGAACTATTTTGAATTTCCATTTATTAACCAAATATACAATACAAAACCTAAACATCTTTAAATCCTTGTCCATATTTTTAAGAAGTTCCATATAAACTAATGCAGTGTGACACATGGAAGCACATGATTTCAGGTCGGATATTTTTTGAAGAAAATCAAGGAAAAAAAAAAAGAATTACCTATAGGGTTTTGCATAGTTTCTTTTTTTATTTAGAAAGCTTTTCTTTTGTTAAGGATTTTGGTTTTATTAGAAAATGTTTTATTTGTTAAGTGTTAGTTTTAGTAAGAGAGAGCTTTAGAATCTTAAGATTATTATATGGGTTAATAGCGAAAATTCGTAGAAATTCACTATTTAGAGAGTTTTGCACAGTTAGTATTTTGGATGGGATAACTTTTCACATAGATATCCAATTAATACGATTCTTGATGCACTGGAAAGAAGACGTCAAGTGATACCACTGTTAATTCACGATATAATATCAAATTTGGTTGATATCAGGACAAAATTCTTGGTCTAAGAAGATGCACATAATTAGAATCTTTACATATGAATTTAAAGGGAATTTTCTTTAGATTTGTTTAGGGTTTTCTACTTTTTGGGTCTTTAGTCTATAAATAAGCAATGTGATTGAGCATTACTATTTTTTATTAAGTTATTGAAATAAAGTTTTTATTTGTTGAAATTTGTTCTCTCCCCAATTCTTTGTATTTTACTTTTAGAAAATCAACAAATCTTTTCTTCCTAGTATTTCACTTACGAAAATCTACAAGTTTGTGGAAGGTTATACTCATTCGGTTCATAGGATTCATCCTTAGATGCTCGACTACATCAGTTGGTACTAGAGCTAGCATTGAATCCTACACCATGCTGCCATAGAGACGTGCAGGTGCTCGTGACGTTCCATTGGATAATGTACTTGAGCATGGTGAAGTAACATGATTAGCTCAACAATTTGATGAGTGGTTTGATATGTTGACCCAACAACTGACTCAAAAATGTTTGCATTACAAATTGTGATTCAATGCCAAAACCGTTCATCAAATCTACATTTCATGGAGGAGAAGGATAACAATGCTGATATAGAAAACCCCTTTTGATGATGAGTATGAACCAAGGAGGAGGCTAGTGATTGAAAACCCAAGAAAAGATCGTGATTCTAAGCGATGGGAACCCAGTTGGAAGATTAAGATCCCCAAATCCCAAAGGAGTTTATAGTCGGAAGAGTTCCTTGATTGGGATAGTACTACAGAAGAGGAAGAGGTTTTCAAAAAGCCATTTCATACATGTACTCCTTATGGAAAGCCGTTTAAAATGGATATTTATTGATGTAGAAGGATCGATAGACGTTGAGTTGTCAAATCCTGAGTTAATGGCGTTGGATTATCTTGACCGAGAGGAT
>JAOXJP010228275.1:0-11152 GCA_025762735.1 Platanus orientalis | reverse complement strand
ACCCCCCCCCCCCCCCCCCCCGAAAAAAAAGAAAAAAAGTGTAAATCACTTTTTGGCACCGAGGTATCCACCCCCTGGCATCCAGTGGATCAAGCGTTCATTAAGGTAGGCAAACAGAATCCTTCCTCATTACCAGCTGCTCAATACAAAGATATATTAATATTTAAAATAAAGAAAAATGTGAAACACAAGTTTAATTTTTAAAATTTTATTTTGTATAAGTTTATAATAAATCAGCCTTGAAACCAAGTAACTCGGCCAAACTCCTAAAATTGTGTTCGAGTTAGTTAGAAAACTCACTTGGATGATCAGATTGTTGATATTATCTGAGTTTTGGAACCCAGTTAATCAAAACTTGGTTGAGCTATATTTTTACCAAAACTCAGCTGATTCGAATAATTCAGCTGAATGTACAAATTTTAAACTTTCTTTTATGGAATGGATTATGGGAATGAGAAAAGAAATACCATCAGAAAATTAGGCGGGACTTGGTAGGACTGACTTATGTCACCCTAAGGTAGGACTGACATAGGGGGCTAACACATCAGCACCGAAAAAGTGATTTATATTTTTTTGGGATGCTTTTCACTTTTTGATGCTAATGTGTCAGCCCCTTATGTCAGTCCTACCTTAAGGTGATATAAGTCAGTCCTACCAAATCCTTAGGGTTGGAAAATCCTCCCCTTCTTCCCAATTCCATCCTCCTTTTATGCAATTCACAATTACTAGATTCATCACAATATACCCTGATGGCTACAAAATAATCATCATCCATTCCACTGGGATGAATTCTGGGTGTGAGAAGTCTTCGCGGGTGGGACCCTTTGGAAGGTGCCTATGCATGTGCGCCACCTATAGGGCACAGGTAGGGAAATAGATGGCCCTCTCTGCCACCTGACAAGAATTCCCACTTAAATGAATTTTAATAATTTAGTTTAGAAGCCAACCCCTGACATTGCAAATCATGGAACAAATATAATACTATATAATCAACTATACAAATCATCACAACCGTACAATGCCATCCACATTTGATCGGGTTCACATCACCTGCGATGACCCTCTTTGTGAGACGTCGTGAGGCTAGACACATCGTGGGTATCATTTCTCTTTTCGGAGCTGTCACATCATCCAAAAAAGTGAAATGATACTCCCCCTCTGTCTTGTCTAACGACGTCGCACAAAGAGGGTCGGCACAGGGTCATGCCGTTGTAGTCCCCACTCCCAAGAGCCAATTGTCCTCTGTGAAACAAGCATATATATGAAAGCCCGGTATATGGGAGTGAACATGGCTGGATCCACTAGCCTTCTTTTTTTAATTAATAATAATAATACTAAATTTATTAACAATAATAGCAGTTAAAATTAATATTTAGGGAAAGTATCTGTTACACCCAAATATGTTTGTCCCCATGTCCCCCCATCACAGGCTGACACGTGATGATTTTTTTGAATTTGGTGCAATACGGAGCAAATGATCACTTGAACACCTTTTTATGGTTTTAACTTTTAACCCCATACAACACCTCAACTTTTGTGTGTGGGAACATGGGGGGACAGTAAATTGGGTGCAGCAGATTATTTCCCTAATTGTTACCCCCAACCAACATGGTTGAGATCATTCCTGGAGAAGGGGTTGGCTTGACTCCATTTTCATGTGCTGGTTAATTTGAAGATGGGTCCTACCCCTAAAATAAATATCTCAAACATATTTGATTAGTAATTAGACCAAAAATAAAAGTAAATCATTTAAATCTTAATTAGAGCGCTTAGTCTCTTTTATATTGAGGGCTCTTCTAGTCCACTTTCCTCTGTATAGAGAGAAAGAGAGAGAGAGAGAGAGAAAGAAAGAGAGGATATGTGGAGTGCTTGGCCTACTGCGACTCGAGGAAGCATCCAAAGGGATCGCATTGATCTCAACTCTCCTTCATTAACACATTAAGGTTTTGTTGGGTTTGGATCATGCAATCCTTTTGGAATCATCCTCCGGTCGCTTCTATCTCTTGGACATGGTGGACACTCTCTAGTCACCTCTATCGGACGAGCAATTCATTGGAGATGGGAGAAGGCAACAGTTTAGATCAAGTAGGCACTCGTTTACTCCATTAACCCTTTTCTTTCTTCTTCCTCTTCTTTGATGAGTTTTTATTTATTTTATTTTTGGGTGTAGGATATGGCAAGTGGAATGCAGCAGCCGGGGCAACAAACCCAAAAGGGAAACGGGAGCAAGGAAGAAACAAGGGTGCTTAGGCTACCCTCTTCTTCTTCTTACGAATCATCCTTCTATCTATCCTTTTATAATATAATTTTCTCTTCTTCTTCTTCTTCTTCTTCTTCTTCTTCTTTTTTACTTTCTATGTAGTTTTTTCTTGCATCAGTTTATGAAATCATAGTTTTTTTTTTTCTTTGGTAAAAAAAAAAAAAAAAAACCAATCATAAGTTTTTAGAAGTTATGCTCAATCTGCACGATTCATATCGATTAACTACAAAAGAAAAATAGTTTTTCTTTTCATTTCTTTTTGTGGATATTATATAAAAAAAAATGCTGAAATACCATTTAAAGACTTTTAGGAAAATGATTCCATCCTCTTGAGGGTTTTTCTTTTTTCCTTTTCCTGATAAGAAAATTTCTGAGTGAAGAATCATGTCATTCTTAACAAAATTGTGTTATTTTTTCTCTCTTTTTGTGCGAAAGTCCAGATCAGACTCGTGAACCCATGTAAAGACACATGGGGAACTAATCTCTAGGGCATAAGGCTCGACCCCAGAAGAAGGAAGGGAAGGTGTTGTGAAGAGAAAAGAATACTACCCAAGAAAGAGGAGGGGAGAGAAGAGAGAGGGTTCCCTCATCTTACGAGTTAGCACTACGGCTGCCTCGTAGTTCTCAAGTCTTACAGCTCATGATAGTTAAACAACTCAGTGTGTATAGCGCGTCATTCAATCTGTCAAAGACCATATGCTGGGATGGTCATTTAGCCTGACAAGGGCCCGTGCAAGTGCCATTATAATTAGTTGCAAGTTCTGATCTTGGTAGATCTTTAATAGAGAAGCTTCACCTCATTCACTCAGCTATCTCCAGAGTCTGCCTTGGAGCCAAGCCTGTTCAAGCTTATACTCCAAACAATGACCCAAGCTCTCTCTCTCTCTCTCTCTTGCTCTTGTCCCACAAGTCATCATTGTCCCACTCATGACCACCACAAACGCAATGGAAGCTAGCTATTACTCTATTAGCAACCACTGGGAATGAAACAGTGTACAATAGAGTAACAATGAATTTTAGAAGTTTTTAGCTGACAATTTACCCTATATTTATTAGAAAATTTCAGAAACCTTACATCTTTGAATCAATTTGCTTCCACTTGAAAGCTTTTTTTTTTTTTTTTTCTATTAAAAGGATTCTGGTAGGGCACAAAGAAAAACACTTTTTGTGTGTGGTACTGAAGAAGCACATTACTATAAGAAAAGAAATACAGCTGCACCCTAGGGCAAGATTAGGTTTTTGGGTTTCCTTGATGAACCCATTATACACCACCTGGGTCTTAATAGCCCTCTTTTTTTTTCGGAATCAAAGTTGAATAGCGTGGACACATGTGGCGCCGAGTCTAAGAGTCCAGAGTCACATGTTTTAGGGACTTCCATTAGAAAATCCAAAGCAACAAGGGGAGAGATAGAGAGATTTGGAAGTTTCCCAAGTTTTTATGGCTTCACACAAAAGAAGAACAAAGTAGAGTCAAATCATACAACACGAGGAAAGCATGATAAACCTATGAGCACAATGGAATCGCATTTGCACCCAAGAAATTTATATATATATTTTTAATTTGAAATCCTATAAACGTTACACTGGTTTTTGAAATAAAGGCTCTTAATGACCCTTCTACCAAATGACCCCACCAGCCTTTCAATGGGTCTTTTACCCCCATTTTAATATTTACCTACTCCCCAAGACCCACCCATGAAATTATTTTTCTTTATCAAATCCAAGAATAGTGCCTACCCGAAAATGGGGAACAACATTCTTACGAGGCCAACAACAACCAGTCCATCAATACAGTGGGCTACCCTTTTTCTTCCTTGACACAAATCCACAAACACCGGCTGTACGATAAGATCCCCATTTTAAGAATATAGGGTCAGGTGCTTCTCTCACTTGTTGCATTAGCGCCTGTAAAGGAAAGCCAGTGGCACTAGAGTTTGGAACAGTGAGCAATAGTGGATGATTTTATTGCACCATGACTAAGTCTAGTTGCTTCGTATTGTACGACAATAGAGCTCAATGGAACCCTATGTTTCAACATGACTACGAACCAAAAATGGCAGTAAGACAGGTGGAGTTTGCACCAAGGTGGGACCTTGATTGAAACTTATAAAGCCCTCTTGTAAATTGTAAGTGTTAACCAATAAAGGAGACTGCTTTGGGCGCATCCCATATTTTGATAAAAAGGAGCACCTCATCCTATTCCCAACGTGCCCAACTTACGTTGGGAGGAGGCTTTTCTGATCAACCACACATTAGTATTATGTCTTTTCATTTGTAACTTTGTTTCTTTTTAATGACAAGACAGTTATATTCTTTTTAAAATATGTTCAGCTTCATTCCATATGATTAGTGAAAAAAATCATTTGAAATGTAATTACTTAAAATCCAATAGTTAAAGTGATATTGTATTTCAAGATTGTGTTGGCTCTTTGCCCATACTACTAGATTTGGGACATTTATAAATGAAAATATCTCTTCTACAAAGAATCTTACTGTATAATATCACCATCATATGGTTTAGATTGTTTCATTTACATGAGTACGCATAGATATGTGTACATGAATCAATAGGTAGATGATGATGCCAATACCTCTCTCCAGGAGATATGGTTGTGGCCTTGCTTCTCTTAGAGAGGTTTTGAGCTTAAATTCCCTAGCATTCTGCAAGTGATTGTGTTGACGTCTGCCTCTCCTGTTTATGGAGCATGTCACACAATATAATGCCCAAATGACCCAAAAATAAAACACAACAAAAAAAGTAGATGATGCTATGGTCCCATCATCCACCGAAACAACACTCCTTGCTATTACATGGGCCTCTCTCCATTTGACCATCCTTTATGGACCCAACTACGTATTCTCTAAGATTGATCTTGATGGAACATTTTTCCAATCACTAAGTACTTTATTCTTTCTTCATTTTACTCAAATCTAGTTTAGAGGATCAAAACCCTCTATGGAACATGCCCCTCTTCAAAGTTTGCATAAGCCAAATCAACATGATTAGATGATTCTTAGCCATTTGATTTATATTTCATTTTTGAAGGTCTATAATTTTTCTTTTTTACCATCGAATAACCATGATAAAAACACATGGTTTTCTTTTTTGGTGTAAAATAGAAAACACATGGTTGTGATCACATAATCCAGCTGATTTTTTCACATTATTATTATTATTATTATTATGGTTTGTGATCCATCCAATGGTCGATCTAACAGGTTCTTTTTTTTTTTTTTACATTGGACATGTCCCAAAATTGGTGCCCTACAAATTTCTACAAATCTTGTGACAGAAATGCAAGATTTTTCCATATCAAGGAATTACTTAAATTACACGGTTAATGATCATTGAATAATGATTTTTTTTTACATAGGCGATTTTTAGATGAAATTAATTTAGTAGTCAGGCTAGCTAGATTTTTGTACATGATACAGATGTCCATAATTGGCCCTCCAAATACATGTAGTGTGGGTAAAAGACTAATAAAGTTTTCAATATAATATTACTTTTATTAATACATAATTTAAGCAGTTAAGGTGTCATCAACACTTAATTTTGGTACGACTCCTGGTTCCGACATCTCTCTTCTAATCAGTAGGTGGGCAAAAAATCAAGGCCCATAAAGGATAGGAGGTTTGTTTTTGTAAAACATTGTATTTATAGAAAAATTGGGCATGTTTAAAATGGTGAAAGTTGTTCTTTCAAGAGAAACAAAGTTTCTATAAAGGTGAAAGAGCTTAAGGGGAAAAGGACAATATTGTCATTTAAAAAAAATGAACTCTTTATGTGAGCTGACACTTTGGAAAATGATGGGGTGCACCCTATGGGATGTGCCCAAATCAGTCCCATTAAAAAGAGTGGAATTTTTAAAATAGTTAAATAAGGGGATTTACATCTAATAAAATAAGGAAATAGAAAATAATTGTAGGCATCTAAAATTTGAATAAATTACAAATAAAGGCCTATACACCTCACAAATTTATATACAAAGGTCCTTGATGTTGATGTCATAAATCGACTCTAAACTTATAAATTAAGCCTCTACAACTGCAACAGTCCCATTGCAGCTTAGGCCTTAATTGGTTTTTGAACTGTAACCTTTGGCCCACCAAACATTAGTATTTTAAGCCTATATGCAAATAAAAATAAAAATTTGCGAAGCTTGGAATGAAGGAAATCATCACCAATACATTTTAAATATTAATTTGGTTTGCTCTTCAAAGAAATCAAGCCACTCCAAGGGTCCTTTTTATTCTTAGTTACACCAAGGTCCTTGTTAAAAAAAAGCTCTTCATCAATACATCTTGAATATCAAGAAACACACACTTTCCCTCATCTTTAACTTTGGTTGTCAATCAATGATCTACACTCATGTAAAAGATATAAAAACAAGAGATTGTATCCCATAAATTGAAATCAATATAAATTCTTTCTTTGTATCTTTGTCCTCAAATTTTGTATTTATTTCACAAATGAATCTATGGACACTAAAATAATACACTGCAATACAATAACCAACAAGAGAGTTCAATAAGCAAATGCAATTTAATTAGGCTGCATTTGGAACTAGGTAAGATGAAATTGTTTTATTTTGGTTTTACACAGTACATGAGTGCATAATTTCATTACCTAAAAGGTGTCATCACCCAAATGGCAGTAGAAAACTAAGATGAGTTCATTTGTTGTAATCCAAGATTGCCTCATTTTTATTGACAATTCATTGATGATTCGAGATGACTCCATTACATGCACAAACATAGAAGAAGTAAAAAAACATGAGTGGAAAGATGATAAATTATTCAATAATAAGAAAATCGGAAAAATGGACATGAGGCACAAATATGCATTGTGCACTTGAGACACGAACAACTACCATTATTTTGAAAAAGCCTCTCCTTTTTCAAAAGACATCTTCTAATATATGAGTTAGGGTTTCATCAGATCGAAGAACTTTTGTCCATAAACGTGAAAACTTTCTTAACCTGAGTCAAAATCCTCTACTACAGTTTAAAATGTGGCAAAGTATGACATCATCTGCAAAGTGATATGTATCCCAAAAAGTGAATAATTCAACGAGCCTCATGGATTTCAATTTATGGGGGTGCATGCCACACTTCAGATAGTGCCATGCTTCGTCATATTTTAAGCAAATTTTAAGTTGCTGTAGAGGATTTTAGAGTATATATGCCACCATAGTCTATGAAAAATAGTCCTTTATTTCTTTTCTTTTTTTCCTTTTTTAAGGTAGATATGGGTGAGAGATTTTACCCTTTTGTCATGTGGAAGAGAGATGCTGTTAGGCAGAAACTTGCCACATCGAAAAAGGATAAAAAAAGGGCGGTTCAATGCACAAGACTCCTACTAACACGGGGTCTGGGGAGGGCAAGATGTACCCAACCTTACCCCCATTTCTGGAGAGGCTGTGCCAAAATGCGGCAACCCATTTTGGGTTGCCACCTCAGCTGTATAAGCAATACTTAAGCCTATCTAAATAGCACACCTGACCTTTAGGAAAAATTGCATTTTCATGAAAAAAAAAATTTTGTTCAATGAAAACCAATGTGAAATTTTCAATTAATGTTCGGGTCAACCACGTTTAGTGGTTGGTCCAGGGTTAATGTTGAGATGAATACACATGTAGAGGGTTTGCAATGAGATGGGTTCGGTTGAGTCACATTAAGGTTGAGCCAACCCAAACCTGGCCTGACTTGCATCTGGTTTGAGATTAACTAACCCAGATCTTGTCTCTTGTGTGAAAACCAGACTTAAATAAATCCACACTAGGTTTGGTTAGGCTTGTTCGCCCTGAACCCAATCTGAATTTAAACCGGGTTGGATTAGCCAACCAAAGATGTTGGGTCAAAGAGTACATATGTATAAAGCATGTGAGGACATTTAATTTTATTTTATTTGTGATTTGTGGGACCCAACAATTGAATGACCTATGACCTAAAAGAACCAACCAACATCCTTTTTCAAGGGTATCAAAACTGTAAAAGGCATCCATGTTATGATTATGTAGTAAAATCACGGGCCGACCTGTTGACGTTCCCGTCTACTGCGGGCTATTATACATCCCATCAGCTGGGGCCTGCCTGAATACCCCTGACCCACACAGAAACAATGAAAGATGCTCAAGGACTAATGATGGTTCAAAGCTACCCTCTGCATGTGACTTGTACGTGTGCGTACAGACTGTGTTTTACACCCTACAAAACTAAAACCATGAATCATTTTGCCGGACACAGATTTGATGCCCATCCGGAAGAAAATGCAAGTGAAAAGATAGCCAAACAAGCCTACCTTGGAGCTTGGGCTTGGTTCAAGAGCAACAAAATTAAGGTCAGGCTTAGGCTCCTTCCAATGAGTTGGCCAAGGGAACTGGAAAGGGTATTGAAAAGCCAATTAACCAACTCTCTTCATGCCCCAATGTGTTAGGAGAGATATGAGTTAATATACTTATTAACTTTCAACACTCCCCGTCAGGATGTACAAAGAGTCCGGGAGAATAATTGCATCAATGGGGGGAGATTCGATCATATGACCTGGTAGTTTGGCTGCCAGCGTCGATGATATAGGTATGTTGTCTTCTCCTTTTTCTTTTTCTTTTTAGGATTTGATCTGGGGGTTTTCATAGGGTTTTCTTCTTGTTGTTGTTTTGAACTTTCTTAGGTTTCGTTTTGGGGTTTTTTATAGGCTTTTTCCAACTAGACAATCAAAGGTGTGTCGTAGTCGTTATGCCACCAATCAGTGAGTTTATTTTCTTTTTGTTTTTTAAATCATGCTAAATGTTTGAATTTGCATATGATATTTGATTTATTAAACATATTCAAATTCGGATACCTTTTTTAAACATTCATCGAATATCAGATACGAATCTATTGAGAATTGAATGCAAATAACACCATTTTCAGTTTTTCACTCGCAATGGATGAAAATCCTTAAAGAGAAGAGGGGGAGCAGGAAGAGCTGAAAAGATGATAATAAAGAGAGACAAAGACAGAGAAAGAGATGATGATGATGATAATGGTTTGTTTGTATGTATATATAAGATAGAGATGATGTAATATTGATATAGATAGATACAAAACTATTAAGTGAACAATAATGATGTTTTGTGGATGGTAGATATATTTGGAGTGTTTATTTATATTATGATTTAGCAAGTAAATTAAATAAAGTGACATATAGATCATTATTCATCTCCAGAGATCAATATTATAGTTGTTATGCTATCAAAATTTGGATTGAAATGACATGAATTCTTTGTTTATTATCAATAAAATGATATAGAGATAATGAGTAATATGAGTATTAAATAAATAAAGATGATCATTAAACTATAATGAATTAAAAGTAGATAACAGTGAAAACGGAAGAAACGGGGTGCTGCACACTTTTCCCAACTCTTATCTGAACCCCTTATCTAAGAATATCTATAAGTCGACTAGTTTATTATAGAATCATATATTTTCAAACCCATTGTTTTGTAGATGTCTAATCACATCTTTAATAGATTGGTGGTCACTCCAAGTCATTTAGGATATTCTTACGATAGAAAAATCTCTTTTCCAAAGGGGATATGCTTGTCGTACAAAAATCGAGGCCCATAGTATAGATGCATTGGTGGTGCCTACAACAATTTTGATTTGGGAAGACATTATAGAAGTATAGTATAGACACATTGATGATGTCTGCAGCAATTTTGATTTTGAGGATATTATAGCATTATAATATAGACACCATTTGTGTATTGTGCACAAGCTTTAGAAAACTTATTAAATGGGATGCATGGGTGCTTCACACACACACCTATATTTGTGTGTGAGGGACTTGCATGGTATGGTGGCCCATCTAGGACATGTTGGATCTGTTTTATGGTATGCTTGGGTACCGGTGGGAACCGAAGGGGTAGGCATGGGGACCATATTGGTGTTGGGTAGGGCCTATACAGGAGCATGTTTGACTGACAAGGCTACCACGTTTCTAGAAACTAAATGTCATGTTCTTTCTTAAACCGCTTAGCTTAGTCTTCACAACCAAACCACATCCTAAAAGAATAACGAGTTCCACACTCAACAGGCCATCTCTATGTACAAGGACCTTTCTTCTAAAAAAATCAATGACTCATGAATTACTTAAAGATAATCATTATAATTTAACATGAGTCAAAATATTGTTGTGCTTTTTGATCTCTGCTTCTCGTTGACAAGCAACTCAGGCATCTTTTAGCACCTAATTTGACTTCCAGACCCTGGATGACACCAATCCACTATAATCATTGGAAGGCACCCAAAAAAACAAATAGAGGCATCTATTTGCCCTTAATTTGACTTAGACTCCAAACCCTTGTTAGCAGCTAACTTGACTTACGACTCCAGACCTTGGACAACATCTATTCATTACAATTAACGGTATGGGTAAGTGAGGCGGACACTCAAAACCCTAAAAAGCTAGAAACCGTTACCTACAGCTAGAGGCTACAACCATTCTATCCTATTGGTTGATTCATGACATTCCATCTAATCAGGATCCTTTCCTGCTCACAAGTATTCTTGTGACTAAGAGAGGCGGACGTGTACCCCTAAAAAGTGAAAAGCATTATGAAAAAATGATTTTCACTTTTTTAGGGTAAGTGCCCACCTATCGTAGTCACAAAAATATTTGCGGACAGGTGAGGAACAGACTAGTTTTCATCGGGATCGGTTTATAAATGCTTCCTTTAACAAATACTCATCACTGCTCCTTGTCAAAGGTGGACACATCAGTGTTGAAAAGTGATTTTCACTTTTCAATGCTGATGTAATCACTTTTCAACACTCATGTGCCCACCACCTGACAAGGAGCAGTGGTTAGCATTCGTTAAGGTGAGCATTTTTTATCCATTCACG
>JAOXJP010228274.1:0-11152 GCA_025762735.1 Platanus orientalis | reverse complement strand
GTCTATGGCCATCGAGGTTTGGATTTCCCTGCCCGCCTATGGTTTTTGAGTCCACTCTTTGGTGCATGATGCTGGTGCGTGAAGGTTGTTAACCTTTTTACAAGAGGGTTAGGCTTTTCTGGGAGTCGCTACCAACTCGGGGTTAACCGATGGAGTTGGACATTGGTTCTCCTCTTCCGGGGAAGATGAGGAGTCTAGACCCATAGGTCTAGGGGTTTAACTCTTGAAATTGGTTTTAGTCATTGAGATTGAGGGTAAGTTGTTTGGTTACATTTAGGGAAGGTGTTAGGCACCCCAAATACCCACCTCTTTAGGGCAGCTTATCTCATTCATACATGTCTTAAACTATGCTAAAGTCTATGCTTGTGAATTTTGAGGTTTGTTGTTTTTGGATTTTTCTCAAGCTTAACGCCTGAATTTACTCCCAACGCCTGAATTTTCAATGCTTGAATTTAATTTAGGGGAAATTTAGGTGTTGGCTTTTAAAAAATTCAAAAGTGTATTTTAAATCAAAACTGTTTTAATTATAGGAGAGCTCTTCATGATTGTGACTTTTAAAGGGATGGTGGACCCCTCCAAAGTGTTCATTAACTGACCTATTAGGCTTGAACTTAAACTTGACACAAAATGGGAGAAAGGCAAAATGTTGTGTGTTTTTTTTTTTTTTTTGTTGTGTTTCAGGCTTAACGCCTTAATTTCAACTTGACACCTATTTATTCAATGCCTAAATTGAATTTAGGGATAAATTCAAGCATTGAAAGCTGATCAGATTAGTATTTTGTTATGGTCTTTTAAGGTGGTTTGGTGGGTCCCAGTGCTGTGGGACCCCTGGATTCGGGTAAAGGGTATTTCCTAGGGTCACATTGTGTAATCCTAAGGATCATGACCCTTATTTATGTGGAGATATGTTCTCCCAAAGAGGGAAACTTGGTCATCTTTCATAGGCCTAACACTTGTTTTTTGGTCTAATGCCTTAATGTTTAGTGCCTGAATTTAATTCAAGGTAAATTCAGGTGTTAGGTGCTGGTGGGATTCTCTTGGGTCTCTAGGATAAACCTAAGTCACATATACACTTAGATAATTTTAAAAAAATTGATTTTTAACACAAACCTAATGCCTAAAATCCACTTCAACGCCTGAGTTTCCTTCTCAACGCCTGAAATTAAATTCAGGCATTAGGAGGGAAATGAGGGCCCATAGAGGTACCCACGCATAGGATTGGACTTCAGAGGGTTGTAGTAGCCTAGAGACAAGTTTAGGAAAAATTAGGGCTCCCTGGGGTGGGTCCCAAATCTCAATGCTTGATTATTTTCTTAACGCCGGTTTGTTCTACGCCTGAATTTTACTTCCATAAAATTCAGGTGTTAGTTACTGGGAGCAAATCCAACAACTGGATTTCTCAAATTCGGGATCCTTAGGGTTTTAAGAAAAATATGGAATTAAGCATGCTAGTAGGAAATTGATAGGGGAATAACATATAAAAAATTTGGCTCAAGAACATGGATGTAAAAGTTATACAAAAAATCACAAATAATGGGCGGAACTTAGGTCACAAATGACCTAGATTTTGGGGTCTATTTAGGGGGCCATCTTCTAGCCTTCCATAGCTTAGAAAATCATGAAATTAAACATGTAAGTAGGCATATGTATTGAGCATAACAAAATAAAATTTGAGCTCCAACAAATTAGTAAAAAAACCCAATAAATTCTACACAAGGTAGAGGTAAAAAACAAAACAAGTAGAGGCTATGTAACCTGAATTGAAGCAAATTGACAGCATAAATTAGACAACATAACAACATAGGAGGGGATCATATGCATGCAAGTAAACTAAGATTGACCTAAGTTTAGGCTTACTTTGAGCCAAGAAGGGCTTAGGGTTTGCAAAACTCCAACTTTTCTTCCTTCTTCTTTTACTTTAGGGTTTTTGGTTGCCAATCACTTGTACAAAATTGGGGCTATTTATAGCCCCAATTTTGATGTGGTGGAGGGTGTAGATTTAATCTAGGGACATGTAGATGGAGGGTGGGAATTAGGTTGGCTAAATTGAGGTATAGGGCTAGGATGGGTTATGGGATGAGTGGCTAAGATTAGGAGAGTTTGCGCTTGGTGACATGGACAAGGGAGGGGGTGGGATTAATTTAGATTGATTAGGTGGAGGGTGGAGATGAGGGTGTGCTAGTTGGCATGGATTGGTGAGGTGGACAAAGGGGTGAGTTTAGATGTCATTTGGTAGGGTGTGGTGGGTTACAAATATCAAGGTGGGGCCTTAAGTTGCCATTTGGGGGGGTGTGAGTAGGACCTTAGGGATTTGAAAATCTAAGGGTGAGGGGTAAGGGTGCACATGGGAAGATTCCCATCTAAGGGTTGGAAATTATGGTCTTAAGGTGTGAATGCATTAAATGTCATTAATGAGTTAAGTTTGAAAAGTCTTAGCTCAATAATGTGCATTAAATGCCTCTGGGATTTTCAAACCCTTAGTGTGTTGGCAATCTTTATGAGCTTTTAGCCTCACAAAATGAAAAACTCAGTGTTTATTTTTGGGGTCACAGATATTCCGGTCGCAACAGACCAGTCAAAACCAAATTACGATAAGGGCAAGGGGGTGAAATCAAGGTTTTCTAACATGAAAAACTCTCAAATGCATTTGGGAAGGGAAGGATGGTAAAATCAATCATAGAAATTTTCAGGTGAAAGATGGTCCCTGGTCCAAGTGAGTCATAGCCTCTGACTACATTGAATTACGATGTCCGAGCAAAAAACTGGGTCAAAAACCCTTTTTCGGGCAGTTGGAGAACTTTGGACTAGAGATGCTGCTAGATTTTCTGTAGGTCTCTATTATAGGCCATGTTTGGGGGATTTTAATCTTGGGGAGTTTTAGAGCTATTGGAATTGACAGATTGATCACTGGATTCCCAGACAGTTGCTAGAGGATTTTCGAAGCAGAGCCACTTGAAGAGATTGAGTTTTTGTAGTTGTCTGAAGGTTGGTGGAATTGAACTGTTAGAAATTTTATGAAGCTCGAGTTTGTGAAATGATCTTTTTTGAAGGCAGGGGTGAAACTGAGAAAATGGGCCTTACTTTACTGCATTATGAGTCCAGGAGAATTTTTTAGGGCATTCTGCGTGCCAAATATAGACGACAAGTGCTTTGTTCTTACTTGAGTAGAAATGATGGCTAGGAATGAAAGGTATTTGTAATCCCATGAAACTTTGATACTCTGGAGGTATTGGAATTACTGTGGGATAGCCACTAATAGACTGAATTTCTGAGTTTAGGTGAACTCCTGGGAGTCGGTTGAGCACTTGATTTTTTGTCCTAATTTATCGTTTTTTTGGAGTACTTGAGGGAATCTGAATAGATAAATCCCATGAAAGTTCACATTCCTTAGATGGATTTTTGAAAGCTTCACGATTTTGAAGAGATGGACACTGAATAATCCTGATTTAGAGATCCAGAGAACATTCTAACTCCATATGAGTGAAATGCAGGTAAACAACTTTTTGACCCCTTGAGGGAAGATCTGAGATTTCACAAAGGTTCAAAATTTTGAAATTCTTTTCTTAGACTTGGAGATTTGAAGCTAAGGTCGAGGTTGAGATACAGTGATCTACCTTTCTGGATTCGGAATTGAATAAATCTTCGAGAGCTTTCTCAAGTGTCATTTATTGGTTAAGGTTATCATAAGTTGAGAAATTGATTGTTTCCATTCTTGAGCAATATCAACTCTGTGATGGATTTTTTTGAATTGGGAGAAGCAGGGATGCAAAGGATCTAAAATTACACCATTCAGGTGACTGCAGAAGCTTCGAGGATCTTTTGAGGGTCTAGTAGTAAATTCTTGGAGGTAAAAAGGGTAAAATGGTAATTTTTTACCCGCGGGTTGAAAAATGTGAAAATGAGGATTCTTCACCTATGATGCTTCATGACAAGAATGCTCATATAGGTGAGAGAATTTTAGTGATCTGAGTGGTAGATAGTGAGTTTAGGGCTTTTGAAGGCAAAATGGTAAAATGGTAATTTTTCCACCTATGATACTTTGTTAAGGGAAGACTTATAGAGGTGGGAAAAATTGTAGATAACATGGTTGGAGCTCTTAAATGTGTACTCTCAAAGTCTTATTGATGCTTTGGTGAAGGCTTAGGGTTTGACCTGAAATGGTGTATTTGGACTGTAATGAGGTGTTTTGACTGATTTATTCACGACTGAAATATCCAGAGACTTCTTTATGAATGCCTAACCTCCTAAAGTCCAGGTTTCTCTTCCTAAACCAAGGGTGCTTAGAGTCTTGATGCCTAAATGTTGTTATGTTGTTCTTATTCTATCAACTGACCTGAGTCAAAATTTGGGTGTTGACAATTACACAAATTGATCATTCCTCTTGAAATTATTATTTTAATGTTCTTATCTATGTAATAGGGCAAGCCTAAATACAAAAAGTACAAGGAGTGACATTATCCATTGTATGAGAAGATGATGGACGTGTTTGTAGAGGATTATGCCATATGTGAACGGAAAAAGTTTAACGAGGAAATTGGAGCTAGATGGAAGAGATAAACATCAATGAGCCAGATGTTTCACCATACCAACCCTCAACTAAGAATGTGGATTTAGAAAGTTTGGGATGAGATAATGGGTTCATGTTTGATGAACAAATTCCTTATACCTCCTCTTAGCGACCGATGTCTTCCTCCCATATGAAAGAAGTAAGCAGAGAAGAAAATCCAACTCCCCCAACTCATAGAGAAAGGAAGCGGTTAAAAGTTGTAATTGGTGAGAATATAGAGGTAGTGGCTAGTAGCATAAAAAATATGACTTCAGTGATCAATCGACGACCATGTTCCACTATTCACTCTTCGTTACTTCTAGATTCCGTGCAAGAAGTTACTAGATTTGATGAAGACACCCTTGACTATGCATTTGATCATCTCAATAAGAATCCTGTGGAGGCAAGAGGTTTCATTGCCAGAGGGGTGGAGCAAAGGAGGAGGTACCTTTTGGGGATCATAGAAAATGGGCAATCCTAATCAATGAAATTCAAGAGGGTATTCTAATGTTTATGGACATTTCATATTTAGAGTATTTATGGATATATAGGTAGTTCTCTTATTTGTGAAGGACATATAGGTACTTCTCTTATGTGTGATGGACATATGGTAGTTCAAGTGGCTATGTGTGATATAAGAATTATTTTTATTATTTATTTGATAATTGAGATGTTCACATTACATAATTATCATTTTTAATACTCTATTATTCTTTTTATTGCTTGAGTTGTTATTTGTGACCCATTATGTAAGACTATGATATATGGGTCCCACATACATGGGATTTGGGAGTTAGGTAGAACTTGAAGTAGATGACGAGAATGAATTTTATTTGAGCTGGATGGCATTTTCATAGCTAACAATGTTTAAAATATTATATTTTCAACTTTCCAACAAAACTTTCTCACCAATCAAATACATAAAAAAATATTTTTCCATTAACTTTCCATTTACATTTTACTGCAAACCAAACATCATATAAAAAGCTGAAGGAAAACTTATTTCACTTCACTTCACTTCACTTTTCTAGTTTTCCTTGCAATCAAACGAAGCCAAAGAGCAAGAGGAAAAGAAAATGAAAAGAAAAGAGAGAGAAAAGTTGGGTTTTTCAAAAGATTTGGGATTTCTGAAAAACGAAAAGCTTAGGAACGTTTCTACAAGTTAAGAGGTAAGAAGATATGTAAACTATGATTTGCTTTTGAATTCCTAGGTTCTTAGATCTATGCTATTCCATTTTTTGAAAGATTAAAATTGTTCTTATTATGGTTTTTGAATGATTTTGAAGCTATGAACTATTGTTTTCAAAAGGGATTTTTGGGTTTTCAAGAATATATAAGTACCATATTTTTTTTTGCAAGTTCTCTAGGTTTTAGTTTGTTTTGATTTATGTTTTGCAAAGTATTACATTCATTTTTCTTCAGTTTTAATCCGTTTTAAGTCTTGAAACCATTGTTTTAAAAAGGGAATTTTGGTTTTCAAAGAACACAAATGATCTCAGTTTTGGGTTTTTGATTTCTTAGAATCTTAGAACAATTTTTCTTTATTTTGTAAGATCCCTACATGTTTCTTTTCAGATATGTGTGCTAAATGTCTTTAATAGATTTTGAAAAATATGCTTTGTAAAGGAAAATGGTTAGACTTCAAGGAATCTATATTTTAATCAGTCTTGTAGTTTTGTAAAGATGTTCTATAGTTTTGTGCTTAGGTGGATCAAACATCATTGATTTAAAAGTGCTATGAATCTATTTATTTTATGTTATTATTTTTGTTATATGTTTTATACTGCTATTGGATATATTTTTTATAAGCCACCCTTTGTCGTCTGGGAAGATATTTGATGATAACCCATCACACCAGGTTTATGGTGTGAACTGTCACGCTCTTCTCATCGGAGATTAAATGGTGTGTTTGGCCCTTCTCATTGGGGATTAAATGATGTGTCTGACCCTTCTCATTGGGGATTAAATGATGTGTCTGGCCCTTCTCATTGGGGATTAAATGATGTGTTTGGCCCTTCTCATCAGACATTAAATGATGTGTCTAGCCCTTTTCACCGGGGTTTAAATGATGTAACTATTATCTGTATTGGTTTAGACATCTGATTTATATGTTTTAATCTATTTAGCCCTGTTATATGAATATGTTCTTATCTATTTTTCTTTGTTCTATTTTAGATCATTCACATGTATCTACTTTTAATCATTTTCAGTTCAGTATACGTTTTATCATTATTATATGTTTAGACTATTTAGTTTCATATTTTGTTAAAGGCGTGCAACTCTTTATTTTTATTTTTTTTCTGATTCATGCTCAGTCTTGATCCTGTGATTCTTTAGTTTATTGTTTTCTTATTGAGACTGTCAAGCTTACCTTGAATAGACGCCATAGATGACGAGGTAGTTGTGTTGCAATTCAGATAGAGAGGATTGAGATTTTTCATAATGCCATGAGACATTGAGACTTTGATTTAGTTATATAGGCTTCATTTTATTTCAATTTTAAATTCAAAGGATGTAAGAAGTTAGTGGATTTTAGTATTTAGATTTGTCATTTGATTATCAGTTGGTTTATGATAATGTTAGACTATTGATTTATTTGAATGAGAATGTCAGACTATGGTTATGGATTATCTTTCAGGATTATGAAATATGGATTTTATTACAGGTTAGATTTATGAGAATGTGAATGGTTATGTTTAAAAACGCAACTCCATTGCATATGAATGGAAGAGAAAAAGAAAAAAATTATAAGCAATTGAGGCCTCTGTGTTCCTGGACTGGGCAGGGAATTATAGTGAGTGGTGGGCCACTCAGACTTGTGGGCCCTTAGGTGGCCCCATTGAGGCTCAGATGAGCTTTATTTTATTTTTGAAAACATTTGTTCATTTTCTTTATTTTTCTTTCTTTTAGTTTGACAATTTTTGACTTGTTTGACTTTTAAAAGGCAGGTGAGGGCACAACCTACAGAGGAGCTAGCATCTCCTGTCCGGTGAGGGAGGAAGAGGAGAGTTCCATTGGTTAAGCCTGACCTGATGGGGATGGTGCCCAAGGTGGTGCCTGTGACTGACCTGGAGGGTGGGGTCACTAAGGAGCCATTGCCAGAGGCTGAGCTCCCTGAGAGTTAGGTGCCCCCTAAGGCGATGACTTAGGTATGGTTTCATTTATTTTAAGTAATTAAGTTCTAAAATTTATGCATTTTAATTTTTTTAACAAAGTTTTTTGTACTTATGCAGGTTTCTAGGGAGGTGTACCTCAGTGCCCTCCGGAAGTTGGTGAGGTGCTTTTCCCTGGTGGGGTAAAAAAACCGGGCCCATCTAACTGAGGTTACTACCTTGAAGGTGAACCAAGGAGCAGCTACGGAGCAGGTAAAGAACTGAAGTTATTTTTTCTTTTCCTTTAAGCATTTCTTTTAAACAGGTTCTTACATGTGTGTTTTGTTTTATGATTACAGAGACAGATCCCCGTTCTAGGGGATACAGGAGACGTTGTGAGAAACACTGAGATGCCTTCTGCTAAGCCTGAGGTAGGGCAACCAGGGGGAGAATAGACTTGGGGAGAGCCTACAACTGGTGGAAAGCAGACCATGGGAGAGCCTGAGACTGGTGGAGAGCTCGAGGTGCAGATAGCACTGGTGCCTAGTGGTGTAGTGGAGGTGGCTCCTCTACAGATTGATGATAGTCCTCTCCGGACTAGACCGAGACGTGGTGTTGTTGTGCCTCCCGGTGACGATAGAGTCTAATTTGGAGCTGGTCACTCATACTCTAGGAGGAGGAAGAAAAAAGAAAGGGATGGTGGATTATGTGGGCAAAAGCTCTGATCAGTCACGGGAGGGCTAGACTTCTTCTCTTTCTTTTTTTTGTTCATTTGAGTGATGTAATTAAACTTTTGATTGGGTTGTACATGTTAGTCCGAATGACTTGCACATGTTTGGGGTTTGTTATATTGGTTTGCTTGAGAGGATGTTGAACTCATATTGGTTACATGTTTTAGTTACTTGAGGGTAACTTTTATTCATTCATTTTTCTTATCCTTTTATGGTTTGGTTTACTTGTTGTTCTACTTAAGGGATGTCGATGCCATCTACGCCATTGTGTTAGATATATTATGCAAAAAGGGGTGAGAGATATTCAAATTGAAATAAGAAGGCAAAACCCAAAGGTAATTATCAAAAAAAAAATTAGACTAGTTTTATAAAGTCAGACATGAATTCTTGGTTCCATTTTAATCAATCATGCAAGCAAGCAATCAAAATCATGACAAACAAACCTCAAGCTAAACCTCTAAGCTATTGAGTGCAACTTAATCCCACCAGCCTTCAGGCAACAACAAAAAGTATATCTCCCCAAGTGACCCTGCTTCAAAAATCCTCTGGCAAATGCCTAGAAATCCAAGGGTCAATCTGTCAGTTCAATTAGCTCTGGGAATCCTCAAGCTTCAAATCCCCCAAATATGGCTCATGGCAAAGACCTACATAAAATATGGGAGCATCCCTAGTCAAGAATCCCCCAGGTGCCCAAAAGGGTATCTTTGGTACAGTTTCCTGTTCAGGTATCGTAATTTAGCATAGTCACAGGATATGGCTCACCTGAACCACGGGGCATCTTCCATCTGAAGAAATATAAGATCAATTTTACCATCTTACCATTTCCACATTTTTAGAGCGTTTTAAGACCAATAAAATCGTAATTTCACCCCTTACCCTTATCGTAATTTGCTCCTGATGATCCATTGAGATCGAAACATTTGGACTTCAAAAGCAGACACTAAGTTCACATGTTTCTAAACAGAAGAACCCATAAAGCAAGCTAGCCAGGTAATGGAGAAATATCAATGCATTTAGAGTTAATGAGCTCATCTTTTTTGGATTTTAGCTCATTACCCCCATTAATGCTCATTTAATGTGTTCACACCTACAAAGATTCAAATGCCCTCACCCTTAGATGGAGATCTCCATGGTGTACCCTCATCATCTTCCCTTGGAGCAAATGCTTGAATTTCAAATACCAAAAGATTGCACATGCAACCCTCCATTGAGAACAATGCACCCCCATCCTCGATTGGTTTCAACCAATCAAAGGAAGCCTTTGTAATGAGTAAGCATTGCTCTTCCTCTCTCATTGGTCCATGTCACCAATCCTTATGAAGCCAATCCACACCCTTGATAAAAATAGCACACTTTAATCCCACCCTTTAAGTTTCAATAACCAATCAAAACCCCACATTGTGGTGACATAGCCTTAAGCTTGATTCCTATTGGTGCCATGTCACTAATCCATGTGAAATTAGCACAAATCAATCCTAGCCCTAATCCCAACTAAAAGATCTGAACCTCTCCTTTGTACATGTCACCTTTTCTATGTGAATAAACACAAAATGATCCCAACCCTTCACCCCATATTTAATCCTAGCCTTCCACCTCAACACTCTCTCACCTAATCTTAGCCCTCCACCTCAACAACTCCTTTGATTGATCTTGGCCCTTGGCTAAACATATTTGGGGCTATGAATAGCTCCAATTTTGTGCTCACAGAGATTAGTTGGCAATTGGAGAGAAAAAAAGAAAGGAAAGAAGAAGAAAGGAAGAAGAGGAATAGTGTTCAAGCCCCAACCCGAAGCCCTAGCTAACTTGAGGTAAGGTCCTAACCTCGTCTAAGTTCCATTTTCTTAGTTCATTTAGCTCCCCCACATGCCGTTATGCTGCTAAAATTTATGTTATATGAATGCTTCAATTTGGGTTACATGATGGAGACAGAACTATCTCCATTTTGTCTTTATTTTAACCACTATTTGCTCTCCATTTTCGTCTGATTTTTGTACAGCTCATAATAAGCTCAAATTTTAATGAAAGGTTTCCAAGAGAGAGGCCAACCTATGGTAAAAATTTGGGGATTTTTCATGCATGTTTGGACTCCGAGATGATCCCCCCAAGAGACCCCAAAAATATAATATTTTGTGACCTTTGTGAATATATTGTTATTTTTTGTAGAATTTTATAAACATGATCTTGAGTTAATTTTTAAATATGTTATTCCCTTGATATATGCCTGCATCTTATAGAAATTTTAAAATTTTTTAATGTCTTTAAGGGGCCCAAACGGCCACATTAGAAGATCAGGCGTTACAATAAACATAGGCTTATTATATGTGGTTGGAAAGATCTTTCTCTCATCTTTCCAAATTGACTGACCATGCTCAATTTGGAGTTTTGTGGAGAGAGATACGCCCTCCGAAGTGCAGATTGTCCGAAACCTAATGCCTGAATTTTAACCTGTTAAAATTTAGGTGCTGACAGCAGATTTAGGCGTCAGTTCACAATTAGGCGTTAAACAAAACATAGGCTTATTATGTATGGTTGAAGAGATCATTCTCTCAACTTTTCGAATTGACCAACGATGCTTAATTTGAATCTCTATGGAGAGAGATATGCCCTCCGGAGTGTGAACTGTCCAAGCCGGCCGCCTGAATTTTAACCTATTGAAATTTAGGCATTGATAGCAAATTCAGGCGTTAGTTCACAATCAGGCATTGGACAAAACATAGGCTTATCATATATGGTTGGAAAGATCTTTCTCTCAGCTTTCCAAATTAATTGATCACGCTCGATTT
>JAOXJP010228273.1:0-11152 GCA_025762735.1 Platanus orientalis | reverse complement strand
GCCAAACACAAATAGAAGATAAAAGCAAAGTATACAATTCTACCATCAATCTGCTGACTCTGTAATAGAATATATATACAGAAAACATGTCCATTCTTCAAACACTTTTGCACCCATCTACCTTCGTAGAATCACAATATTCCCCAATTAATATAACAAAAAAAAATGAATGATAAAAAATGAATAAACATAGTCCTTGTATGGTGGTTTAGCAGGAATCCAATAACCTGCTATGCAACAAGAGAAAACCCAAGAGTAATACACGTGATTCTCTGGGAGAAAAAAGAAAAACCTGATGGGTTTTCTCTTGGACAAAAGGCAATCTAATAATCACTTCATATCATCAAAACTAAAATAAGTAAATGCAAATTCCCTTTAAGAAAAATCTTCAATCAACCTTGAAAATTAAAATTACAACTTAAATCTTCAAGCAATCTAAACAGTAAAGCTAAATAAACCTACAACATTATTTATTAACAAAGATGGAAACCCTATAGCCACAAACCTAAACCTTCAATCAACTCTATCAATATCAAAACAATATCACAGCAGTGTATTTTTAAACAATTACATGACAATATCATAAAAAAAATAAAGTTAAGAACATGGATTTTAAGTAGCCCAATATTTGTAAGTACTGAATCTAATCATCCAAATTCTTAAACAAACATTCATACAAATAAGAACTGGGACCTTATCGAAACTGAGATCATCATGGTAAAAGATAGCTAAAATGCAATCTTACAACTATGTGTCTACATGCATCGCTTATGAACCAAAACGCAGAAAAATAGATAAATGAACAAATAAACCTGAAACTCAAACCAATTCCTAGTTAGATTGAGAAGGGAGGAGCAAACCTGTCCCTTTGTAGCACACGATGTGTCCTGTAGCTCTTCTTCTTAAGTCCTCTTGTCAGCCAGATAAAGAGAATGGTGAGGTTGGGATTTTTGGGTGTACAGAAGAGGGTTGCTAGGTTTGGGTTGGATCAATTTACACAAAAAAGGGTTTGGGCATCGTAGTGGTGAGGGGTTTTAAAGAGCAGAGAAAATAGAGTTTTTTATCTCCCTAGTCCTCCCCCTTCCATATGCAATTCACCTGGCTTTTATAGAGAAAACCTTCAATCAAAATGGATTCAAGCTGGGGGTGGTCTTCAAGGAGGGATTGGTTTGGTCTTCAAGAATCTGTCTTTCTGGGGAGTGTTGTCTCCATCACCTAAGACTGGAGACGTATGCCTAGGGCAGATGAAGCTAGGCTAATAGAAAAAATGGGGTGTGCAGAGATGAGTTATGGTTTGGGGGTTCACACAAATAAGGGGCTAGCAATTGGGTAGAACGGTCGCTAGCTTGACTGTTACTGTCATGTGGCATCCCAATCAGCCAAGAAACCTGAGACCTGAGATGGAGGCAGTGGTTGGAGGAAGCATGGGCTCTGCCCTAGAGAGAAGATGAGAACGATGGGTGGGTTCTTGGATTTTTTGCCAAAATAGAAAGACAGAGGGAGGGATAAAAGGATTCAGGTCTGGGGTTTTCACCAAACGAAAAATAGAGGAAAAATCAAGCCCTAGGGCTTCTACGACTTTCGCAAGAATGGGGGGAAAGCAGTCGATGGTGTTGGGCTGCAGGTCTGAGGCTTCCATACAAAGGGGAAAGAAGGCGAGCGAGAAAAGGTGAGGTGGGGGAGATAGATAGAGAGAGAGAGAGCGAGAGAGCGAAGGGCGATGGGTGTTCTGTGAGAGAGGAGGGTTAACGCATGAGAAGAGAGGGATTGGTTTAGGCTTAGGTCAAATAGGGTTGGTTCGGGTTTTGGGCTGGTTTAGGGTTGTTCAAGTTGGCTAGTTCGGGTAAGGTTAATGTGGAGCAAAATAAATAAATACATAAATAGAATACTCTAAAAGATAATAATAATAATAAATACAAAAAAATAAAACAATAATAACAATAACAAATAAATAAGTAATAAACATAAATGGGTACAATGTAACATAATAGAGAAAAATAAATAAAATAAAAATAAAAATAAAAGGGGAAAACAAATGGAATTAGTTAAATAGTAAATGCGACCAAAAATAATAATAATGATAACAATAATAATAACTATAAAGATAAAAAAAAAAAAAAAAGACAGGAATCAAAACATAGTAAATGAGAGGGGCAAGGTTTGTTGTTGGGCTTTAGCTCAGTTAGAGTCTTAACTGATGAGTTGAAGAAAACGGCTGAGTAATTGTTCTGCCCGTCTGCTGACTTGCAAATAAGCGTTGGTACTGGGAGTAGTGCCAAAATTTGGTGTTACAGACCTCCAAAAAGAGAAAACACCATGTCGTCTTGAGAGGTCCTTCTGGGCCTCAGGCTCCTAAGGCGGTTCTAATGCTTTCCCTGGCCCCTTCTACTACTATCCCGGTCGTTGACTTGGATGGGGATGTGGAGGGTTCTTCTCCATCTTCTGCACCCAGGGTCCAAATCGTGACCACTCTAACGGCTATTCCACCGACTGCTTCCACGGCCCCTACCTTCGAAGCCCCTACCGTTTCCCCCGAGGCTCCCACTCCTACAGTCATGGCAACGGCGACTTTAACCCGAGGGGAGTCTTCGTCTAATCCTCCCCCGGCACAAGAAGTGTACCCACTAGGGCCTGGTTCTTAGTTTCTGAGGCCAAGTCCCAAGGGGGACTACCTCATGGCGGTCATCCCTCCGAATAACCTCAAGCACTTAAAGAAGAACCTCTCTCCGTCTGGTGTGCATAAAGACATGATGCACTATATGGTCAAGGTAAAACCTATGGTCTTTCGGTGTTTTCTTTTTTTTGTCTTTTCTTCTATTCTTCTATTTTAATGTACCTGATACTAACTTGGGTTTATACTTGTAGACCGTGGCCCAAATGACTTCTACCATTCAAAAATATAAATATTGCGAGCAGGTCAGGGCCAACAATCTGGATTTCCTTACCAAGGTAAGGAATGAGAATATGGCCCTCAAGGAGGAGGCAACGAAAATCATCAGGGGAAGCTGAAATGGTCTGAGGAATCCCCCTTGAGCATGGGGACGAAGGCCGCTAAGCAGGAGAACCGCATCGATGGTGTGAATGCTCTCTTGCAAAACTTCGAGAGGGACGTCTGTCGGGCCAAGAATGAGCTGGGGACTGAGAGTAATCATTGTATTCAGGCTGAGAATGATCTCAAGATGGCAATCGAGGACGCGACAAGGAAGGTAGTAGCCAATACCCTAGAGTGGGTCTGCCTCGAGGCTGAGGAGGAAAGAGAGAGGCGGGACATGATGGAGGAGGCCCTCAGGTGGCCGAAGCCCGGTACTTGGCCTCGAATGCTTTTAGGCTTGTTAAGGCCGACCGCTTTTGGGAAGGGTTTAAAAATTTTTGGGACGTCGTAGCTGAGTAATCCCCTGATATCAACTTCTCATCCATCAAGCCCAGAGAGCTCGACGCCAAGGATGAGAAAGAAAAGGAGGACGGCTAGGGAGACATTATGGTCTACGAAGAGGTGGTCGAGGGAGGGCACAGTACAATGACTAAGGGGGCAGTCGAAGAACCAGTGGCACTTGAAGCTGTAAAGGCCAACTAGGAAGATGCGGCCCCTGGAAAAGTTGCCTCGGGGGATACTAACCCCGAGGTATAATTATACTCTCTTTTTTTACTTTGTGAAATTTTGCACATGAATGAAATTTTCTCCTTTGGTGTCTCGTTTATGGTCCTTTCTAAATCTTTTGTAAGTCGTTGATGTATGATGTAAGGCTTTCTTATTGTATGCGTATTTGTTGGGATGAGGGTGCATAACCCTAACTTTTTCTAAGTGTGAGTGAGTCTCGAGGGCTTAGACTTTTATCTCGAGCAAGGGTAAGCAACGTTAATTTTTTCTAAGTGTTGCGATCCCTTGGGGTTAATGCTTTAGGGTCGGATAGGAGTAAACATTTAGTTAAAATCAACCCAAATTTCCTAAGTGAAGATGCATGTCAAGGGCTAAGCCTCCTTGGCCTATCGGCTCATTGCCTTTTAAGAGAAGGTACCTGACAGCACCCCTTCAGGGCTTAAGCCTCTCCCCCGAGAGGGGGATTCCTCGTGTGGTGCCATCGGGCACTCTCAAGTGTTATTCTAATTTATTTATCATGTTTGGGAGAGGATGTAGCTGTACTTACTTGGTAGGGAGGCGATGCACGTTTTTTATATGGTTTGGGCTCTTTTTGTTGACTAGTGAGATCCTCCTCTAGCTTGCACTTTTCGGCTAGGGAGTTACTTTATTTTTTGGGGCAATTCTTGTGACCGGAGGGTTAACTTCCTAACCCAAGGGCTAGTCTTGTAGCTCGATACGGAAGGATGGGCCATTCTTGTGGTTCGGGGTCATCCTCTTGACCTGAGGGTTAGTCTTGTAACTCGAGGCTAGTCTTGTAGCCTATCATGGAAGAATGTATCAGTCTCGCGGCTTGGGGTCATCCTCATGACCTGAGGGTTAGTCTTATAACCCGGGGCCAATCTTGTAGCCCATGGCTAGTCTTGTAGCCTGAACTAGAAGGGCATGTTAGAATTACGGCTCGGGGTCATCCTCGTGACCTAGGATTAGTCTTATAACCCGGGGTTAGTCTTGTAGCTTGTGACTAGTCTTGTAGCCTGAAACTCTGTCGACCCTGCATAATCAGATCATTTCAATAGTTAGAAAGATAACATCAATTTCATTGGTAATAATTTCTCAAATATTCTACATTCCAGGGTTGTGGTAAGGATTCCCCCTGTATCGTCTCTTGGTGGTAGGTTCCAGGTCCATTGTAGCGTGTCACCCGGTAAGGTCCTTCCCAATTCAGTTTCAGCTTTCCCTCTGTCGGGTCTTACGTTGCTAGGGTGACCTTTCTGAGTACTAAATCCCTGACTCCTAATCTCCTTGTCTTGGCCCAGGAATTGTAGTACTTGGTCATATTTTGCCTGTAGGCAGCTATCCAAAGTGCAGCTTCATCTCTTTTCTCTGCTAACAAGTCGATGTTGACTCTAAGGCCTTCCTCGTTTTTCTCTGAATCAAAGTTGGTTGCTTTGTGTGAGGTCATCCCAATCTCAACTGGTATTACTACCTCGATTCCAAATGCCAGCAAGAATGGCGTTTCCCCCATTGAAGTCCTTACTATGGTGTGGTACGCCCAAAGGACACTTGGGAGTTCCTTAGACCAAAGGCCTTTGGAGCTGTCGAGCCTCTTCTTGATTATGCTCAAGAATGTTTTGTTTGTGACCTCCACCTGGCCATTAGCCTAGGGGTGAGCTAGGGAGGAAAAATGATTCCTGATACCGAGCTCTGCACAGAACTCTCGGTACCGGGCATTGTCAAATTATTTGTCGTTGTCGTTGATGATGACTCAGGGATCCCAAACTGGCAGACGATGGATTTTCATGTCAAGTCGTGGATATTCTTCTCGGTAATCTTTCCTAAGGTCTTAGCTTCCACCCACTTGGTGAAGTAGTCGATGGCTACCACTAAGAACCTCATTTGTCATTTCTCCCTGGGCAGTGGCAGGGGCCCCACTATATCGATTCCCCACTGAGCGAAGGGCTAGGACCCCGCTATCGGGACCAATTCCTCCACTGGTATCTTGGGAACGTTGACAAATCTTTGACATTTGTCACACTTATGGGCGAGGAGAGCAGTGTCTTTTTGCATAGATGGCCAATAATATTTGGCCTGAATTACTATGTGGGCCATTGTCTGGCTCCTGTATACTCCCCCGTGTATCTCTCGAAGCACATAGTCGGCTTCCTCCTCGAACAAGCACCTAAGCAAGAGAAGGATGAAACTCCTCTTGTAGAGAGTGTTGCTGATAAATAGATATCGACTTGCACGGATCTTCACCTTTCTGGCCTCCTCCTTATCCTCTGGTAACTCGTCATTCCTCAAAAACCTCATGATCTAGCTGGCCCACACAGGTTCGAGGCTTACCGTGTTAACTTCTCTTTCTTCTCCCATTTTGATACTAGGCTAAAGCAAGCGGTCAACAAGGATCCCAGGGGTTAGGTCCTTAATAGTGGACGATGCAAGTTTGGCCTACCTGTCAACTTCTTCATTATCCTCTCGTGGGACCCGTTGTATGTTGAAATGCTTGAACCAGGACTTCTCTTTCTCAACTATGGTGAGGTATTGTTTCATCCAGTCATCCTTCACCTCGTACTCTCCTTGTACCTGTCCGACTACCAGCTAGGAATCGCTATGAACCTTCACCTTTCTAGCCCCAAGTGTGTGGGTAAGGCGTAGTCATGTGATCATTGACTCATATTTGGATTCATTATCGGTTGCCTTAAACCCGAACCTGATGACATACTCAAGTTTAGTCTTCTCTGGCATAATGAGGATGACTCCTCCCCCAACTGCGTTATTGGTGGAGGAGTCATCCACATGTATAACCCACTCTGCCTAGTCTGTTTCCTTTTGTTATTCGTTTACATTTTGGTCTCTGTGTCTGGCGCGTAGGTATACTCGACGATGAAGTCCGTGACCGCTTGGCCCTTGATAGCCCCTCGAGGGTGGTATTCGATGTCGAATTCTCTCAACTCCACCCACCATTTGACTAATCTTCTAGAGGTCTTGGGCCTATGGAGTATGGCTCTGAGTGACTAATCTGTCAAAACCCGAATGGTGTGGGCTTGGAAATAGGGCCTCAATCGCCAAGTAGTGACGATCAGTGTGAACACCATCTTTTCTGCCATCTGGCACCTTTCTTCTGTCCCCCTAAAGGCTCTGCTGGTGTAGTATACTGGTGCTTGTACCCCAAGTTCTTCTCTTTCCAGTACCGAACTCATTGTCGTTTCTAACACTGATAAGTATAGGTAAAGCGCCTCGCCTTGCTTTAGTTGATTGATCAGCAGTAGGCGCCCAAGGTGGTTTTTAAGTTCTTGAAAGGCTCTATCGTACTCCTCATTTAGTAGAAAGCCTTCTTTAACATGCGAAAAAAGGGGCAGCACTTGTCTATGGCCCAGGAGATGAATTTGCTCAATGCGGTAACCCTCCCTGCCAGGCATTATACTTCCTTTTTATTCATTGGAGTTTGCATGTCGAGTATGGCCTTTACCTTCTCGGGATTGGCTTCTATTCCCTGTTGGGACACCATGAATCTGAAGAATTTCCTGACCCACACCCCAAAGGCGCATTTGCTAAGGTTGAGCTTCATCTTGTGCTTCCTCAAAGTCTGGAAGGTCTCACTTAAATCCAAAAGGTGTTGTTCAATTCAAAGGCTCTTTACCAGCATGTTGTCTACATATACTTCGACGTTCCTTCCTACCTGTCCCTTAAACATTTCGTTGATGAGTCTCTAGTAGGTTACCCCTGCGTTCTTCAGCCCAAAAGGCATGACCCGGTAGTAGTAGAGTTCTTGATCGGTGATAAAGGCAATTTTCTCCTGATCGGACTCGTGCATCTTTATTTGGTTGTACCCCGAGAAGACGTCCATAAAGCTAAGGGTTTGATGGCTGGTCATGGAGTTTACCAACATGTCGATTCTTAGGAGTGGGAAGCTATCCTTCGGGAAGGCTTTGGTGAGGTCTATGAAGTCAACACACATACGCCACTTCCCATTCGGCTTCCTCACCATAACCACATACGCTAGCCAATCGAGGTAGTGGACCTCCCTCATAAAGCTAGCCGTCAATAATTTATCTACCTATTGTGTAATCGCCTGGTTCCGATTCAAAGCAAAGTTTCTCTTCTGCTTGACGGGCCTCGATGCCAGGTCCACATTTATCCTATGCACAGCCACACAGGGAACTATTCCCGGTATATCCTCATGCATCCAAGTGAACATGTACTAATTCCTGATAAGAAAGTCTCGTATTTGAGCTTTGAACTCCCCAAGCAGGTCAGACCTCATTTGGGTGACCCCGCCAAGCATGTCGGGACTGAGGGTGACGTCTTCTAATTCTCCTTCGGGATCTGCTACTACTTAAGCCCTCTCATCTCGGACCTTCAGTCTGTCGATTGACATGTTTTCTTTTAGGGCCGACTCTCCCTTAAGCTAGGCCATGTAGCACTCCTTGGCTGCCACTTGGTCTCCCTTAACTTCCCAAACTCCTTCGGTTAGACAGTGCATCAAGAGATGGTAGGTCGAGGTGACTGCTTTGAGTCTATTAAGCGTCAGCCTCCTAGGATCGCATTGTACGTAGAAGGATATCTACCACCAAAAAATCAATCACCTGGGTCAATTGGCGCTCCCTTGACCTTGCGGTAACCGGCAGGCTGATAGTTCCTAACGATAGTAACCTGTCGCCGGTAAACCCAACCAAGGGTGTCTGAGCTGACTTTAACTTGTCTTGCCTGATACCCATTTGATTAAAGGTCAGGAGGTAGAGAATATATGTTGAGCTACCGTTATCAATGAGGATATGGTGCGTGATATAATTAGACACCACCAACGTTACCACAAGTGCGTCGTCGTGTGGCTAACTTACCCCCCGAACATCTTCTGTAGAGAAGGTAATAGGATGATGTGCGTCGTCATACGGCTAACTTACCCCCCGAACATCTTCTGTAGAGAAGGTAATAGGAGGATGATCTGCCTTTTGAAACTCGGTCGGCCTCTCAGTCATCATTAGTTTTTAGTCTCTCTCCACGCGAATCTGTCTCACGTGCAATCTCCTCATCGAGTTGGATTCTCCTCTCCCGGCGAACCCTCCTGCTATTACTCTTATCTCCCCAATTAGCCCTTCAGGTCTTCTTTATTGTCAAGGAGGAGAGTCTCGACAGGTGTTCTCGTGCCTAACCTGTTGTCATCCCGCGACAAACCTCTACAATCGCCCCCGTTGAATAAGGGCTTCTATATGCTCCTTCAAGTCAAAGTAGTCGTTGGTGTCGTGGCCATGGTCCCAGTGAAAACAGTAGTACTTGTTGCGGCTTCTCTTCTCTGGGGGGCACAAATCCTCTAGGGCCATTTGATGCTCGGGTCATCCCTGATGTGGAGGAATACTTATTCCACAGGGGCATTAAAAGGAGTATATTTTTGAAAACTACTTGGGGGGAGATTGACCCGCGGCCTCATCCCACTATTGTCGTTGCTTTCTCTAACCCAGCTGCCTCTGCCTTCCTGCGGTGTCTACTGTTATTCCCTCTTTCTCTTGTTGAGCTGCGAGTTAAACCCGATGTCCCATTCTCACCTGGCGTTGAGCATATCTTCAACATTCATGTGCTGTTGCGCCTTCACCATGAGGTCGGCCGTACGGGATGGTGGGTTCTTAGAGAGAGAAAATAATAATTTAGAGGGCTATAACCCCGCCATCAGAGACGCCATGATCATCTTTTTCTTCAGCATCATCCACTTGCAACATTTCTTTATTAAACCAGGACATGTAGTCCCGTAAGGATTCCCCATTGCTCTGCTTGATGTTCAGAAGATAAGTGGCCCGCTTCTGGTGCCTCTGACCACCGATGAAAAAATCAACGAACTGCTGACTCAGTTCTATCAAGTTTGATATGATGTCGGGTTTCAACCACCTGAACCAAATCCTGGTAGACCCCTTGATTGTGGTTGGGAATGTCCGGCACGTGATTTCGTTAGGGGCCACCTGGAGGTTCATGTACATCTTGTAGGCCTCCAAATGATCCAAGGGGTCCTTGACACCGTCAAACATCTCCATTTGCGGTGGTTTGAATTTGTCAAGGAGAGGTCGAGCCATCACCTATGGGGCGAACGGGTGATCCGTCATCTGGATTAACTCGTCAACAATCTCCAAGGATTTTCCTCTCAAGGCCTCCCTCATCGTCGCCATCTCCCTCCTCACATCCTCCATTTTCTCCTCCTAGGAGCCTGGGATGTGACCCTTTTCTCCATGGTGGCTTGCTTCTCAAAACCAAGAGGTTGTGGTGCTTACTACTCCGTCTTCACATCTTTGGTCATGGCTCCGAGCTAGAAAGATGTGATACCCTGGCTATCCTGTGTCACCGCTGCCTAGTGCACCCCTTCGGCCTCTCAGTTCTTGTATAATTTTCTAGTTCTGCTTCATCAATAGTTTGATGTCCATCGTCAACCCCTGAACCTTCCTCTCCAACACATCCACCCTTGGGGTTTCAGGGCGTGCCCCGTCAGAGACAGAGGTTTCCAGTTCATCGATTCCATTAACTTGGTCATGTTAAGCCGCCATCGACCTGGTTTCAACCATGCAGACCTTAAGTTCTGTCGGAAATGAAGCGCTTCCCACAGACAGTGCCAATTGATGGTGTACTGGATGAGCTGGCTACCTTTACGCCAATTAGATGGTCCCTCGGTTGTCCCATGTCCTCGGTAGGGGTGAGCTCTGCACACGCGAAACAAAAGAGGGTCAAGAAGCTATCGCCAGCAGAGTGCCAACTCATAGCTCTCCGACAATCAAGTCAGACAATTAGGGGTACTGTAGGAAGGAGAGCTCTCTCCCTTTAGGGTTTCAGATTTCCCATACGTGGAAGATAAAGTGGTACCCGTATTTATAGGCTCGAGTTTCCGCATGTCGCTTTCCCTTACGTTCTCGCGTGGCATTATTGTCCATTTTTTTGTCGCTTCTCTTCTGCCCTCTCTATCCTTTCAAAAGTGGTAGGTCTGTTGCAGAGAATATCCTATTCGAATAATGGTTTTTAGATCATGCTTGTCATTGGGTTGAGCCAGCTGAGGTTATCACGCTTTAGCAGGTCGGGGGATTTCTGACCCCAGGGATCCCGAGGTCTCGAGTTGTCTATTGGTCCTGGGGCCTCAGGGGTCAGAGTGGTCTCTCGGGGCATCGGGTACTTTAACCGACAGTCGAGGTTATTAACGGGATGCTCGAGGTTGAGTACCGAGGGATGATTCCCTCTTTTGGTCGAGGGTTTCGGTGTCTGGCTAGTCGGGGGGTCCAGGACCGGTTCCCTCAGAACTTCCTGGGTGGGTCCATCTAGGGTCAGGGTTATTCTGGTTAGTCGGGACCAGCTAACAAGGCACTCAATATAGTTTTCCCCGTCCATTTTCATTGGTGGACATAACATAACTAAGCATCTTCTTTATGTGGATGCGGCTAAAATATGAAATAATACAAATTTAACAAAATAAGTAGGTCACTTTTTTCTTCTCTTCTTTTGGTCCGGTTCCTAACTCAATTCTTGTATCAGTTATGTAAGCTTCCATTACTTTTATTGATACCAAATTAGAGGCAGTTCAACACTACTGTTTACATAGAAAAC
>JAOXJP010228272.1:0-11153 GCA_025762735.1 Platanus orientalis | reverse complement strand
GCAACTTGATATTTGAATTCTTAGTTCAGTTGATTTAAAGTAGCCCTTGTTTTCAGGATAAAGATAAGATTCAGAAGCTCTCATGTTGCTTTTGTTCTCTCTGCTTATTACTCCCGTGGTTTCTTTTCTTAATCTAATATGGGATAACCACTGTGCCTTCGAAGCTAGCATTCTTAGTTTGGATGGTGTTAAAAATGTATTATTGGTTGACTAGTTGATTGGTAGATGCAAACCATTACAAACTTTTTTCATTCTTTGCAGAGAACACTACGTTGCTAGGCAATTTGGTACCATCTCTTTTTCTACTTTTGAGTCCACTTGGTTGTCCGTAGACAATGCATTTAAAAATTCACCATCTACATAGCAGAAAATATCCTTTTTCTCCTGTTAGCAGTATATATCATAGTTAACCGACTCCCTGAGTTGATTCCACTGCTAAGTCTCACAAGTTGAGTCATGCTGTTGACTCGAACTATACCTAACTGAATCAAGTTGCGAACTCGATAGATTCATTTTACTAGAACTGATTATATGACTCAACCGAGTCTTGTAACCTTAAAATGACCCAAACACAAGTTGAAAAAAGCAAGAAACTCTAATTTTTTGGGCGTGAGGTTTCTTTTCTAAATTTTCTAACAAATGAGCTCTCAAAGACATTCAAAACCCTAGAAGGAAGAGAGTAAAAAACCTGAAAGAATGAAAACCATAATAGTAAGAAGATTAACCTTTAAACTTAAACATCTAAACATAAAAATCTGGAATTTAGAGGTTGGATGATAATTTGTTTTAATGCTTATATTTGAAAGATTTACTTTGGTTTTTCAATATATTAATACTAATAGTTGTACTTTTACTTTAGTTTTGATTTTAGAGTTTACAATTAGCTATATCTACTTTACTATGTTATTAGACTCTTGAAAATGTGCAATACTTTTGAACCAATATGTTATATGTAATTCTTTAAATATTTTTAAATGTTTAACATGTTAAAACAATAAAAATGAAAAGTGTCATAACTTCTCCCAAGTTGACTCCCAATGACTGCTGAATCGAGATGACTCCTAAGCTATCCGAGTCGAATCCAAGTTGGCAAACCTTGGTATAGATAAGATTGTTCAGATTGAGAACTTATGTAATTTGCCTGTTTGCCATTGATGTATTGAACATGTGCAAAAGAGCCATTGAGTAATGAAAATTTTATCAACTGGAAGCTGTATTTTGAGTGATTGGTGCTTAGGATGGATGATTTGTGGCACCGGTTCTATGTTTGTCAGAACTCAACAGCCAGTGGCTATCCATTGTTTCTCCAGACATTGCTCTTTCCTTGCAAGAGCACCTGCCTGATTAAATGTTTTAGCCTCAAACCCATTTGTCTTTTAGAATTTAAGGCAATCTGAGTCTCCTTTGTCCTGCAACACAGTATACACCCTTTACAAATTTCTGATTTATGAGTCAAGTTTCTTCTCAACCTTAACCACACAAACTGAAGGATCAGTACTTCTATTGCTGAGGCAAAGGATGCCTTCTAAATGTCTTTCATGTATGCTAGCTCTACACTATTACGTTTTCAAAAATCATTAACCATCTGTACCTTAAGTCAACGACTTGAATTTCAAAATGAATTTTGATCAAAATCTACATCTATGATTACTTGAAATTGAAGATCACACGTTTCCTATCACAGGATGGGATGTCTAAAGCAGTGATCTCAAATGGGTGACTTAAAAATGAGGTGTCCAAACATAAGAGGGATTTATCCTAGTAGAATATTGAACTTGGGCTCCAAATGAATCAATATCGATCTCAGGATGAGATACAAATGCACTTTGTTTGCAATCTCAATCCACCACAGTACCCTAGCTACTTCAAAATATTTTGCTTTCATCAAAACCCTCTTTTGTAACGTCAGCCGCCCCACCCATCATATACATGTACCCAAGTTACTTCAAAATTCTTTGCTTACATCAAAACCTCTTTTGAAACGCCAGCAGTCCCACCACATCATATGTACTTTATATTTTCCTTCAATTCCACAAGTTTATTCCTTGCTAATAACTGTCCCAATTTGACATACAAAAAACCAGACAGGAAAGCCTAGCCCAGTACTACGAAAAATTACCGCTTGAAATTCAGGAAATAGAAGAATCCGTTCTCCGCTAACAACCCTCTTTACAATTCAGGAAACATAATAGTTTTTTAAATGCCATCCAGCAATACTAATAAAACCAGACAAATAACACCCATTCAATTAATTGAGTACTTAAACAGGAAGATTCGAGTAATGTTTTATTTGCAATGGGTCTTTTTTGGGTGCAGGGATTTCAGGAGCTAAAGAACATGATCGAAAGTTGTTAAGCTTGTCGACCATCAGACTTTAACCAGACAAGTAATGGAGAAGAGCAATTGTTCTCCACTAATTAACCCCACCATCATCATAGCCAAAAGGAGGAGCTATAACAACAATACCAAGGACATGAGCGGGACTGTGGTAACCACAAAATATCTCAAGTAAACAACGAGAGGAACCTGCAACAAACCATTGAGCTGAACAAATGCTAGAAATTATATTGAATTAGATGCAAACACGCCAACAAAATAGAACCCATTCCCACAAACAAAAAGATACAAATTCCATCACTTGCCTAACTAACTGCACACCACCATCAGTGTGTTATGCTCTTCCCATCACCACAAATTTGTTTTAATCATCCACAATTAACATTACTGCTAGAAAAAGAGAACAAAAAACCCTAGTTACCCAACCCATCAATGTTCAGCATTCATCCTTAAAAATACCCCAATCACTAAGCCCTCTCACCCCGGATCCTTCTGGCCAACTGAATGTCCTTGGGCATAATTGTCACTCGCTTGGCATGAATGGCGCAGAGATTAGTATCTTCAAACAGTCCAACCAGGTAGGCCTCTGCGGCCTCCTGCAAGGCCAAGACGGCGTGGCTCTGGAAACGCAGATCAGTCTGCACCCAGGGAAGGAAGCATAAACATTAGATACCATGCCAGCCAACCAACATAAAATTCAACCAAGAACACGACAATAATATCAATAACTTATGCATCACACTTTACCTTAAAATCCTGAGCAATTTCACGAACGAGCCTCTGGAACGGCAATTTCCTGATTAGAAGTTCTGTGCTCTTCTGATACTTTCGGATTTCACTGTATCACATTACACAAGAACATATGTCAAAAACCCAAAAGAAGATCTTTTAAGAGACCCTAAATTTTCTTAACAGGAATATAGTATATTAAAGAACGTCCATAGATTTCAAAACATACCGAAGCGCAACAGTTCCAGGGCGGTATCGGTGAGGCTTCTTCACCCCTCCGGTGGTCGGGGCAGACTTCCGGGCAGCCTGAGACAATACAGAAAAACGAAAAATTAAAACTTTATCCACACAAGATACAAGAAGATAAGCGAAGGAGTCCTTAGAACAAAGGAATGGACCTTGGTAGCGAGCTGCTTCCTGGGAGCCTTTCCTCCCGTCGACTTGCGAGCGGTCTGCTTCGTACGAGCCATCTACAAGTCCAAAAAATAAAAATAAAAACCTTCTTTTCATCACCAATCCCCAATTGGGTTTTCTTCTAGGTTGAAAACATAATTGCCTCTATAAACTATGCAATCAAATGGAATTTCAAACTTTACAAGGGTGAGATCAAACAAACCCTAATTCTTGCGAGAATTTGCACCAACTTCACATTTAAAACCCTAAATTGAGAAAATTCCGGCCATCTTCGAATTGGTAAACATTTAATAGAAACAAAGAAAAAAAAAAACCTAAAAATCCCTAAAATTTTATGAATAGATTCAAAAGCTAAAGATTGCAAACAAGAACAAGTCATTAAAAATACATAGCGAACTTCAAAAAACTACAAAATATAAAAAAGAAAAAGCTTATAATTAAGCAAAAGGTTACAAGAACAATAATAATCTAAATTAGAAAAACAAAAAAACAAAATCTTACCGATTAGTTCTTCAGAAAAAGAAAAGCGAAGGCTATTAATCTGAAAATCTCCAAGCAAACAAAGATTCAATTTTGACTACTACAAATCCCTACTTATAGCCTCCCTATGTCGGCGGAATTGCCCTTTAACGGCCAAGATTAGTTTTCACTGTGTTTTTCCGGTACAATATCGGACGGCTAGAATTGAATTCCGGTGTGTTTTCTTAAACAGCAGCAAACGGTTGAGATTTACTCTTGGTTTTCCAAACGGATCGTGAGACTTCAATTCTCGCTTCCTATTGGTTGAAACAAATCAATTGTTTCCGCAGAGAGAATGGAGAAACAACCGAATCTTACTTACCTACCTCTCTTGGGGTGTCAACGGATGCCCAATTACCCGGTAACCCGATGGACCCCACCCGATTAGTTGAGATTCTTAAGAAGTGAGAAACTTCCTCCACAAATATGTGGACACGTAGCCGGTGGCAGAGGCATCTGATGGGTCCCACTTAAGAGATCCATTAAGCCACGTGAACAGATTGGTGGATATAGGGCTTCTTCACAAAAAGTTTCAAAAAGTCAAAGTTCTAAATATCGTAAGGTCCAAATGAATCCAATCATTCTGATTGATTGTTACTTTTTGGATATCTCCTGAGAAGGCGACGTGGACTGGTTGTTGTTCATCCACGTGGCGATCTATCTCTACACCATAAACAGATCACAACCGCCAAACGTTGGAAAAGAAGCATAGAGATTGGATTTCGGCCGTTGGATCCTAAGCGTGCCGTGCCGTCCGAGGTTTAGTATCGAAGGATTCAAACTTCAAACTTCAAAGGAGCTATAAATAGGAGGTTTTGGGTTCTGAACTCCACTTTTTAAATTTCAAGTGCAGGTCTTCGTTTCTTTGGGTTCAGTTTTTGGCTTTTGAGGAAGAAAAAAGTGGGTTCTGAACTCCACTCTTTAAATTTCAAGGTAATGGTTTCTCTCTCTCTCTCTCTCTCTCTCTCTCTCTCTCTCTCCATTGTTTTGATTTCTTTTGAATTTTGTTAAGAATGTAGGTTTCTTCTTTCTCTCCCTTTGATGGGATTTGAGGGTTTTGTTTGCTTGCCTGTTGATGATAGTTATGAGTAGTTTACAAGGTTAGGGTTAGGGTTTCTTGTGGAAGATTTAGGGTTTTTAGTGTTTGTAATCCGAATTATTTGAATTTTTTTCTGTTGTTAATACTGTTTTCTGCTTTGGTAGTTCGGTTTGGGAAAATAACTACGTTGAGAATCGTTTTTAATGCGTTTATTTGCTTTTTCTAATCTTCTTTATCTGTTCTAGAAGATAAACTCTTCGTTTCTTTACATTATATATATATATGTTGATGCTTATTTTACAACTATTTTTTTTTCCTCCTCCCTCTACGGGGGCAGTAATTTTTCTAATTTTGGGATAACTTTGATTTAAAGTTACTTATTTGGGAAATGGGTTTTGGGGGGTTTTTGTTGGAAGATTCATCTGTGCGTTTGCCTGTCTTCCCTACTGATTGAGTTAGATTAAATTGAAACGGTCAGACTTACAAATTTTCTTGTTCATTGGTCACTGATGGATTTTATATTTTATCTGCTCTGTTGTCAGAAATTGTTTATTAGTAGAATTTTTAGTTTAGGGAAAACAAGATTCCCATGTGAGAGAGATCATGTGAGAATTGAGATAGTTTGGATTGCTGATCTGGGAGAGGATTTTACAATTGCAGATGGCTCGTACCAAGCAGACTGCTCGTAAGTCCACTGGAGGCAAGGCACCTAGAAAGCAACTCGCCACCAAAGTGAGTTTCTACACACCGTTATCTTTTGTATCAAATTGGTATGTGTTAATGTGCAAATATTGCAAAGTTGAATTTTCAATCTTATGATTATTTCAGGCTGCTCGAAAATCTGCCCCTACAACTGGGGGAGTGAAGAAGCCCCACAGATACCGCCCTGGAACTGTTGCTCTCCGGTATGTGCTTGTCTTTGTATTTTTCTGTTTTGGGCTTATTGGGTCTACTGTGGGGGGGTTGCGCAATTCCTTGGTTTGGTTGCTCTGGATTTTCATCTTTGCTCTGTTGTATTGTCTAGTGAAATTCGCAAGTATCAGAAGAGTACAGAGCTTTTGATCAGGAAACTGCCATTCCAGAGGCTTGTCCGTGAAATTGCCCAAGACTTTAAGGTAAATGGAAGGTTTTGTTCATATATAACAAGTATATTAACTCTAGTCTCTCTTACAAATTGCCCAAGACTTAAAGGTGAATGGAAGGTTTTGTTGATATATAAGAAGTATATAAACTCTAGCCTCTCTTACAACCTTACCTTAGGGTTTTAGGAGAAATGGCTAATTTCTTTATTTAAGATGGTATTAGAGCAGGTTTTAGGTTGTGAGTTCAAAACTTTCTGTGTGCACATGTATGCATGTTCTGTGCACTTGCACCTTGCTCTCTTGTGTTCATTGTCCATATGTAAGCATGTTCTCTTGTGTTCAGAGGAGGGAGAGTGCTGTAATATAATTAGTATATTAACTCTTGTTACTCCTCCTACAACCTGTTTTAGGAGAGACGGTTAATTGCTTTATTAAGAGGTTTTACGTTGGCATCAGTTCTCTGGGTTTTTGTTGTTTCTTGAATTCTGGTGAGGTTTCTGATGATGAAATGGTGTGTGGTGGATGCAGACAGACCTTCGTTTCCAGAGCCATGCAGTTCTTGCTTTGCAGGAAGCAGCCGAGGCATATCTTGTTGGTCTTTTTGAGGACACAAACCTTTGTGCAATCCATGCTAAGCGTGTTACTATCATGCCCAAGGACATTCAGCTTGCAAGGAGGATCCGTGGGGAGAGAGCTTGATGGGGGATGATTGATGATGTGGCCATCGTCTCCTATGGCACTCATCTAATCCCCACAGGCAACAAATCCTCTTCATCTTCTGAACCTTTTGTGCACTTCATTTGTAATGGCATTGACTGACATTCTTGTGATACATGGGAACTGGACTCATTAACTAAGCTATTTTTGCTTTTTGTAATCGTCGGTCTCTTTACTTTTCCTGTTTCCAATCATTGTCTTGAATGACATGGACTCCTGGACATAATTCTAAGTGTTTTGGACAACTTACGTTCTGTGTTTTATTATCATATGATACTGTTTTCTGTGTGTAGTTTGTATATCAAAGAGATGAGTTTCACATTGATCCTCGTTTTCTATTTCATTCTTGTTCAATACAGTTTATCATAGAGAATTTTGTGATTTACTACCCCTGTTATATGCATTTAGTGATAAGTCCTCATTGCTTAAGTGTTTAGATAGGATTGTTGTGTAACACATCTATTTTGGAGTAAATTTCTGAAATATAGAAAGGGGATCTCTCTTCTCTCCTCTCCCATGAAGCTTAACAAGATGCATGTGCCAAATTATGTTTCATCTTGTCTTTGAACATTGAGTTTAGACTTGTATCAGGCGGAAGGAGGTTAGGGGCCAGACCTTTAACTTGCTGTGTCATGTTTGGAAGATTAGGACCTGTAACTGAGGGATAACTGAGTGCTCTTGTGGATAGGATTGATTGTACCAAGATGGTATATCTTTTACTTGGTCCTTTGGTCTTCTGAGAGGCGTAACTAGTTATTAGGGTCTCTAATTTTGCCACTGTTCTTGAAATCCTGACCCAAGAGTGATACCAACATGAGTATTTAATTCTGTTTACTATCATTGTATCTCTTCTGCTGTTTATAACTGTGGGTTTTTTCTTCTTTTGGGTGGGGGGATCAGGGATGGGAGCTTCTGTTTGATGATCAACCTTGCTTTCTTTGCAAGTCTAATGTCTTATAGGTGTTGATGTTATTTCTGCACTTTACAGCTCAATGCCCAACGCCCTTCTTACGAAGCTTTTAATAAGTGACTAAGCTTTTTTTCTTTTTTTGGTTTTAATTGCCGGTCTCTTTACTTTTCCTGTGTCCAATCATCTTAAGTGTGTTGTACAACTTGTTCTCTGTTTTATTATCATATGGTACTCTTTTCTGTTTAGTTTGTATATCAAAGAGAAGCTGAGGTACACCTTGATCCTCGTTTTCTATTTCATTCTTGTTCAATTCAGTTTGTCATAGAGAATTTTCTGATTTATTACCCCTGTTATATGCATTTAGTGATTAGTTCTCATTGCATAAGCGTTTAGATAGGATCGTTGTGTAACACATCTATTTTGGAGTAACTCTTCTTTCCCAAGATGCATGTGCTATATTGTGCTGCATCTTGAGTCTTTGAACATTGAGTTTAGACTCTTATCAGACGGAAGGATGTTTAACTTGCTGCGTTGTGTTTGGAAGGTTAGGAACTATAACTGGAGGCTAGACCGGGTGCTCTTGTGGGTAGAATTGATTGTACCAAGAATCAGTGTCTTAAGAAGATTGGTTGTGTATCTTTTTTTGGTCCTTGGGACTTCTGAGAGGCGTAACTAGTTATTAGGACCTCGAATTGTACTACTGTTCTTGAAACCCAAACCCAAGAGTGCTACCAACATGAGCATTTAATTATTCTGTTAACTATCATGCATCTCAACTGGTGTTTATAACTCTCTTTTTCTGTGGGTTGGGGTGGGGGTGGGGGGGTATCTTGTACATGTTGGGCGTTGGGTAAAGTGCATAAGTAACATCATCCTACAAAGATTTTAATAAAAAACAAATTGGTATAGAAGAGATAAATACCTTAGATATCATATATTGAACTAGCCAAAAGTTCTTGTTGAATACGCCTTATCCATCTTTACTGTCACAAGGTTTGCTTTGGTTCGATCTTGTTTCATGAGATGGATAATTTTATGGGTTATGGATTTTTGGAACATTGCTTGCATTGATGATTGGTTGGAACGTTCTTTTTCAGAAGATGAAGTTTTCAGTACTCTTAGTTCTTTGAAAGGTGATAAAGCAGTTTGGGATGATTTTCCCATTTCGGTTTTTTTTGAAGGGGTTGGGATATCTTCAAAATTTATCTAATGAAAGTTTTTGAACAATTTTTTCGGTTGGAAGAATTTAATGGTCATTTTAACAACATTTTTCGTCACTTATTCTAAAAATTCATAATGCTTTGGTTTAAGGATTTTCAGCCCATTAGTTTGATTAATAACGTGTGCAAGACATTATCAAAAACCTTGACTATAAAATTGAAAAGGGTAATTAATGGGGTATAATTTTTCAAACCCAAAGTGTTTTTATTGCAGGTCTTTAGATTTTGGATGGTGTTTTGATAGCAAATGAATACATAGATGAGAAATGCAAATTGAAAAAAAATGACATCATGTATAAACTTGATCTTGAAAAATATTATGACCATGTGAATTGGAACTTTATGGATTATATTTTGTATAGATTTGGTTTTGGGATAAACTGGAGAAACTGGATGAAGTCGTCTATTTGATCGGCTTTTTTTCTTTAATTTTGGTCAATGGTTCTTTTGTTAGCTTTTTGTGGGTTTTAGAGGTTTGAGACCAGGAGATCCCTTTTCTTTTTTGTTATTTATTTAAGTAAAATGATTAGTGAGGTTGAAGAAGGGTTTATCTGTGGTTTTAAGGTCGGCAATGATGAGGTGTCTATTTCTCATTTGCAATTTTATGGATGACTCAATTATCTTTTGTGAAGTGGATAATAGGCAAGTGGTTTCTTGTGGTTTATTTTGAGGTGTTTTAAAGTTATTTATTAATATGTTAAAAAGTGAGATTTTTCTGGTTGGGGTTGTGAGAAATATTAATAATTTGACATAGATTCTAGGGGTTTGGGTTTATTTGGTTGAGTGCGTTTAGGTTTATTGTCCCATTTGCGAGGAGGGACTGGGCATTAGGAGCATTCGTTTTCATAATCGAACCCTCTTATGTCGTTTTCATAAAGACCACATGTAGATTTTTAAGACGGATGGGTTTGGGTCAAAAACAAAAAAAAAAATGTTTTTACAATTAAATCTTCAAAGATATAATACCTCAATCCAATGTCATGGTACCTTATAAAGAAATTTGAAAGTTAGGTATTCCTTCAAAGATCTCTTTATTTCTTTGGAGTATTCATCTAGATAAAATGATATCTTTGAATCATTTGAAGAACCGAGGTTGGAACTTGACAAATAAGTGTATTTTATGCGTAATTGAGGAGGAAACGGTGGAAGATTTCTTCATCCATTATGTGTTGGCTAGAAAATTGTGAAATTTCCTTCTTTTTTACACGTTTTTTGGGTTTTTTTTATTAAAGTTCAACGATCTCATTTCTAGGTGGACTCGTGTTATGAAAGGTTTATCCGGACACATCTGGTCTTTTTTGCTTGGAATCATTTGTTGGACTATTTGGAAGGAGAAAAACGTTAGAACGTTTTATAGACTTCTTTTTTTATTTTTGTTTTGTATTTGTTTCTTGTCATTTCCGATTCACTACTCTTGTGAACTTGTAACTTGACTTTGATGTGTTTTTTGTTATTTTTCTTGTCCCTCTACCAAAACACATTTTTACCTCAAAAAAAATATATAATAAATAAATAAATAATAAGAAGAAAAGAAGAAGAAGAAGAAAGATACTATCCATCATCTGTTTGCCTTTGATTAATGTACTCTGGAACATCTGTTTGATGATCAACCTTACTTTCTTTGCAAGCTTAATGATCTTATATGTATTGGACGTCGAATTGTAAAGTGCAGTTATCACATCATCTTCGGGTTGTAAAGTGCAGTATCACATCATGAAAACGGGTTTAGAAGAGATGCATACCTTTAATGTCATATATTGAACTAGCTAAAAGTTTTTGTTGAATACGTTTTCTCATGTCCAATTTTATCGTTATAACGCTGTTTTGTTCGTTTTTTGTGACCGTCATAAGGTTTACTTTGGTTTGATCTCGTTTCATGTGATAGATAATTTCATCAGCCATTGATAAATGCACTCTGGAAAGGACTCTAGATTCTTGTCCTTAGACTAATAGGCTTTATCATTCTAGATCATAAAGCACTGTTAAATTTCCTTGTAAGTTGTTCAATCAGTTCGATCCCCAGAGAATATGCTACCCAACTGGCCCACAATATTGCTCGATATGTTACTCGTTCCTAGGCTGGCCAGTTGGAAGAGCTTTAGTGGGTTCTTTTTCGAAGCAAATGTTCTGTGATAAAAATGCCTCTGTAGTGCATATGGTGAATCAAAAACAGACATGTATTGTTT